>JACEII010000130.1:577069-641118 GCA_014332785.1 Antheraea mylitta
ATAAAATCAAGACTAAACGTAGCAATTAAAACGCACTTAAATTCAAACAAATTCGCAGTCATTTGAATTTTATGAAAAAACAAAACATATCAAATTTTTTTTTACAACCAGCCAGTATGTCATCAGTAACAAAAAAGTTCACTTACCTACGCACTTTGTTTGAGTAAATACTTAGAAATTAATTAATATAAATGGTAAAATTTGTAATATCACGCATGTTGCTTAGACTTTTTTGATGTGTGTATTTGCGTGTATGTATCACATGTTAGCCAGCGCGCCCCCTTTCCAACACAAGCAGGCAACGCACTTGCGACTCCCCTGGTGTTGCAAGTGTCTATGGACGGTTGTGATCACTTAAAATCAGGTGACCCATCTGTCCGTTTGCCTGTTCTGAAATTAAAAAAAATACGTCCATCGACGCGATATCCGAACACGCTACCAAGTCATCATGGCTTGAAAAACTGCATTAAGTAAAAGACCGGCATAATGTAAATAATAGAAACTGTAATAAACTGGTCGTCCCATGTTTCAGACTTAGTAAAACCAATAATAGTTTCTTAGGTAACAGTGTTAGGTTTTACAATAAAGTCCCAAAACATGTTACCGATTTGCCGGACTGTAAGTTTGAACGTCACGTCAAATGGGTTTTAGTGTCAAAAGGATATTCTAGAGTGGATCAGTATGTGAAAGGATAGTCTTTGGAATTCACTCCTCTCTGTGTCTCCACTAAAAGTTATTGTATGATGTATTGGAAATATATGTTAAAAAAATGTACCCGATCGAGTTTCTTGCCGGTTCTTTTCGATGAGTGGATTGTTTATCCGAACAGGTGGTAGTTTTTGACGTTCATAAGTGCCTTATTAGGGCGTAAACTGAATAACGTATTTTCGATTTGATTTGAACGTTTCGAATGTTGGGGAGATCGACTTTTAAATGGGCATTTGTTACAGGACTCATCACATAAATCAAAAACTGGCGGTAAACCGAAGTCCATATTGAAGAAGGAAAAGGACAATGAAGTTATAAAGGTCAGTTTTTGGAGTTTTCGTATGTATTCAATTAGGTATTAACTCTGGTCTGCATAAAATACCTCCATAAAATTTTCATATATAATCATCATTCGTTTGTAGACCCACTGCAGGGTCATGAGCCTCTTCCTGGAGGAAGGTATGGGTGTAATCACCACGCCAATCATGTATTGGCGATTATAAACTATATGCATAGTTCCATGTCGTTCCCACGTACGGTGATACCACAAGAACATTACTCAGGTTCAGGTTTCCATGTGTTTTCTTTCACCGTCACCCGATACTGTTGCCAATTTAATTCGAATATCGGACATCGGTTTAATATTTCACCGGATAAACCACTAGTGCGACGACTTTTTTTGTAATTGATACATCAATACTCTACTTACATTTAAAATTCATTATAAAATCTTTTTTTTTACTATCGCAATGCTTGTAAACAAAAAAATTTGTATCCAATTTGTGTTGTATATATATTTTAGCGACGTCAGCAATTGATTCTCTTATGTCGTTTTATGTATCTTACTATTTTTATTGTATTGATTTTCCCTATTATTTTTTACAACTTCTTACGCATCGTGACCTTGATTGGGTTCCAGCTGAAAACCAGCGCTAAGTGTTTCTCATAACACTTTAGCATATGCCGAGCTGTTCTAGTGATTTTCTAATTAAATAATTAATAAATAAAAAGTAATTCTAGTATTCGACTCAATCAATTTAAAAGATGTCGCTCAGAACACGCCACTCTGCCATGGTGTCTGTCTGATTGTTTGAACACGCATCACTGCTAAATTCACGATAAAAGCTTTTCACGAAAATTATAAAGCATATCTTGGTGTAATATTTACGGTCTTATTGCAAAATAGCTAAATGCGTATTGAATAATTGCCTTAAAAAAGTTTGGGTACTTTCGTATTAAATGCACCGCGCTCGCCGAACGTTTGACATCTTACTCTTTTATTTTGCTTTGGTTAGATTAGATTAGACTTGTGGAAAAGATGACGCGAATTAGCCTCTATAGCGGTCGGCGAGCGCGGTGCATTATATACGAAAAAAAATGTACCAGATCGAGTTTCTTGCCGGTTGTTCTCGATGACTGGGTTGTTTGTCCGAACCGGTGGTGGTTTTTGACGTTCATAAGCGCCTTATTAGGGCCTAAACTGAATAAAGTATTTTTGATTTTGAAACTTTTTGAAGCAAATATTCAATACGTATTTAACTTTTTTGTAATACTACGGTTCGTTTTTGTTTCATTAAAATTGGTTCACTCTATCAAAAGTTATAGTCATTTTAATGACGCCGCGACTTATGTACGAGAGAAAAGTAGATAAGTAATTAGACTTAACACATTCAAATGACTTTACTAGGCACTGTTTTCTACCTAACCTAACTGCGTTCAAATGCGGACGAAATCGCGAGCACGGCTAGTCTTCTATACTAATATTATAAAGAGTTAGAGTTAGTGACGTTGTGAATTTGTGACGCTGTAGAGGGTAATCTCAGCAAGTGCTGGTCCGATTTGAAAAAATATCTTTCAGTGTTATGTATCGAGGAAGGTTATAGGCTATATATCATCACGCTAAGACCAATAGGAACAGGGCACCGATGAAAAATGTTTTATGATTGGGTTTTTTCCCCCTTGAGAGCTTCCTCTACATGGTAGCGTTAGCCTAAAATAACTATACCACGCGGGCGAAGTCGCGAGCACAGCTAGTTTCCATATAAAGAAAATTGAATTACTGAGACAAAAGGCAGTTATTCTGTCGCCATTTTCTTCGTTACTGCTACACCCATGTGAAATCGGTGGGAACAGCGAGTAAATCCCATTTCTGTTTCTAGATAGAGGATGAGACGTCATTCTTTGAAAGTCGGAAACGATCGATGGGTTATGAAGTGAAACCTGCAGTGCCCTCAAAGAAAGTCAGGTATGTTCTAAGTATGATATAATTCAGAACCAGACTCCTATACATTTGTATTATCTACTAACAGATTCTGTCATGCGATACTGTTTTTTTTTTCTCGAACTGACTACTCTATTTATCTAGCAAGGTCTTAGAAGCTTCACCAGATTACTAAGTCGAGCGCTTAAGGCATTAAACCGATTTTATTGCACGACTAACTCAAGGGTTCACGGCACACCTCGGCTTGGGCTGTTGCCTGATATGTGCAATTCGTGAACTATGTGAGCTAACTATGCTAACTTGTTCAAGTCCTATACGTATTTTGTGTCGAATAATTTTTCTAAACTATTTCAATTCGATAAGGAAAATAAAACCCTTCCACTATGATGTGTAACCATGTATATGCGTGCACGTGTGTGGAGGAGATATGTGTAATGTTGTCGTAGTGATGTAAGATTTTGTGTCTCTAACGCGTTGCTGTGATCCAAGTATTGAAAAATAAAATCCAAAATTTAAGACGTGGTGCCATCTATGACATATCTATAACAGTCGTCCGTACAGTTTTCTTTCAGTAAATTAATTTAAAGTGTCACCTACTTCGAGACCGATGAAACTTACAATTAGTGACATTTAATTCATTCAATCATATAGAAAAATAATAAGTTGTCAAAAGGTTTTTTTGGCTGCATTTCCGTCTGTCATGTAGTGGATTTTATATTTTATTCATAATCTTAAGTGTTATATGACTCTATATTTTGTAGATTTGGTGGTGTTTTACGTAATATAGTTAGTTTATTGTGCATAAGTGAAGTGAATGGAAAATAATACCACGGAGCATGAAATTCTGAGATGCCACTAAAACTCCCTGGAAGGTTCTAACAAGGGATCCACCATCTTGTTAGAATATTGATTGACACGACGCTTAATATTGAAATGATTGCGCGACGGTTGTAATATTATTGACTACGTGACAATGGCAGTAATGATCTGAAAGATTGATTGCCAAAAAAAAAGTTGTCTTTCTAGAAATCTGAAAAGTCGACCCTTTACTTGTTTACTAACATTATATGACTCTCTCATTTTCCAGGATATTATCGGATCACTCGAAACAACCTTCAAAGGTGACACCGCGTAAGACGAAGCCGCCGGAGTCTCAACAGAGATCGTCAAAGAGTTCCACGTCTCAGAGGTCGCAGAGGCCGGCCCCCGGACCCCCCGGACCCCTCACTGATACGGCCTGTGACGTCATCTGCCCCATATGCTACCAACAGAGCAGGACCTTGAAGGGCCACAACAACCACGTCAGGGTTCACGTCGCCAACTACACGAATATCAAGTGAGTTTGTTTTGCCTTCCTTATCTATACGACTCGGGTAAACTTAAAGTCGAGGAAAAATGAAAAAAAAAAGATTTTTTTTTCTAAATGACCACGCTATTGACCCAGCAAGGTCTTAACAGCTTCACCGGACTATTAAGGCGAGCGCCTAAGGCACGCAGCCGATTTTATTTTGGCAACCAGCTCAAAGGTGCACGGCACACCTCGGCTTGGCTGTTGGCTGTTGCATGTTGCATGCAAAATCGCGACGTATCTTAGCTAACCTAGCTAACTATTCATATATGTATGAGTTGTTGAAACGTATATGTGTACCAAGCATACACGCCTCAACAACTCCTTCATATATTTATTATCGGAAAATTGTGAGTTTCTCAGTTCGATAAGGGAAAAAGTAAACCCTTCCACTTTCATGTGTAGCCTGTAGGCGTGCACGTGTGTGGAGGTGATCGTGTAGTGTTGTAGCAGTGATGTATGGGTGTGTCACCGTATCGCGCAAGCAACGCACTCAAGGGCTCCCTACCGAGGGATCGAACCTAGGCTTGAGCCGCTGCCGAGGGAGGCCTAATCGGGTAATTAAAAACAAACAGTGATCTATACTAATATTATAAAGAGGTAATGTTTGTGACCATGTAATGTTGTAGTGGATAATCTCAGAAACGAATGGTCCGATTTGAAAAATTATTTCAATGTTTATAGCTCATTCATCGAGAATAGTTATAGGCTATATATCATCACGCTAAGACCAATAGGAACGGAGCAACGATGAAAAAGTTTCGAAATTTGTTTTATTTTTTTCCTCTTGAGAGCTTCCGCTGCGTGTTTGCGTTAGCCCGAATTAACTATTCCACGCAAACGAAGTCGCGGGCAAAGGGTAGTATTTTGTAAGTTGAAATGATCTCCATTAGTCCACCTTTCATATCTATTGCCACTCCAAATAAAAATTATATACTTTACTAGCCTCTGCCCGCGACTTCGTTCGCGTGGAATAAAGATATTCTTTATTTGTAACACACAGTGGAAGCTGTCAAGAGGAAAAAACCCTGATTTTGAGACATTCTTCATCGTTGCTCCGTTCCTATTGGTCTTAGCGTGATGATATATAGCCTATAACCATCCTCGATGAATGAGCTATATAACACTGAATGAATTATTCAAATCGGACCAGTAGTTGTTCCTGAGATTACCCCCTACAACGTCACAAACTCACAGACTTTACCTCTTTATAATATTAGGATAGATTATACGGTTTTTAATTCATCAAACGTATGATGTGCTGCACAATATCAATACGATATGACAATATTAAATGTAGACACACAGCCATATTACGCGTCGATACTTTCGACCCTAGCGAAATACCGTCGGTCACGCTTTCTAGCATGTCATGACGCGAAATTATAAACCAAGCTCATGTCAAATGAAAAAAAAAACCGCTAAACGCACCCTCTTATAGGTTTTTCTTTAGATTTTTTTTTTTTTGTTTTAAACGTTTAAAGGTTGGCGTGCAATCCCTGCGGCGAATGGTTCCTGAATGCGAGCGACGTGGACTCTCATCATCGTCAGCACAAGTTCAAGGGTCTCCCGTATCGCTGTCGACGGTGTTCGGCTGAGTTTAAACAGATCAATCTATATAATAAGTAAGTTAGATTTATCTCCTCTACCGTTATTATAATGTTGTTGTTGCGTATAGTACGTGGTAGAGTCACGTTGAAGCTATTACTGGTTTCACCATGAATGGGTCCGGGGTAGTACCACCCGACACACAGAAACACCGACGCGAACGTAATATAGTGCTTGTATTGTTGCGTTTCGTTCGGTCAGTGACAGCGCCGGAGGACCACCTACTCGCCCCTCTCCTTGTCCCTTCCCTCAAAACACATGCTGGCAACGCACTTGTGACTCTCCTAATGTTGCAAGTGTCTATGGACGACGGTGATCACTTAACATCAGATGACCCGTCTGTTCGTTTGCCTCCTATCACATATAAAAAATAAAAAAAAAACTCAAAAAACAAAGATCTAGAATATTCTCGACTTTAGAATTCTATATCAGTGACAATGTCGATTAGAACAATAAGGTACATGAAAAAGAGACAAACATATATCTACTAGCTTCTGCTCGCGACTTCGTCGACGTCGAACAGTTACTTTGGGCTAAATATAACATGCAGCAGAAGCTCTCAAAGGAAAAAAAAAACTAATTTGTAACATTTTTCATTGCTACTCCGCCCCTATTGGTGTTAACGTTATGATATTGTCTACAGCTTTCCTCGATAAATAAGCTATCTAACACTGAAATAATTTCTCAAATCGGATCAGTACTTCCTGAGATTAGTGCATTCAACTAAACAAACTCTTCACTATTATATTAGTATAAATAGAATTTAACGTGCGAGAGAAAGAGATAGCATACGTTATACAGTATTACTTATATTCGCCATCTGAAGAACATTAAGAATATACTATTGTCATTCTCTCACAGCCTATATGGGTTTTAGTCTTACACATTTCTACCTATGTATTTCTCTTTACACATTTTCGTCGGATTAAATCCAATTCACACTGTCCATTTCTAATAATTAATGTTGTTGGACGCACTGAATAATATCCTCGATAGTGTAAGTTAGTTCATAAATCAAAACGTATGCACACTTTGACACAGTACGACAGGAAGTCAGTGTTACCATTCTTACCTATCTAACAATAGTATATTGCCGTATATCGACGAATATATATATTGCAGTCACCTTACGAACGGCGATTGCATACCGTACGACGTGGTGCCGGACGTGATGTGCGAGGTGTGCTGGCGCTACTTCGCCACCGACAACCTGCTCATACAGCACAAGTGTACCGGCGAGGACGGACGACCCGGCGGTGAGTCACTTTACCTTATACACTTTGTACACACGCTCCGCGGGTGGCGAGTCACTCTAATTTGTACACACGCCCCCCGGGTGGTGAGTTACTCCACTTTGTACACACGCCCCCCGGGTGGTGAGTCACTCCACTTTGTACACACGCCCCCCGGGTGGTGAGTCACTCTACTTTGTACACACGCCCCCCGGGTAGTGAGTCACTCTACTTTGTATACACGCCCCCGGGTGGTGAGTCACTCTACTTTGTACACACGCCCCCCGGGTAGTGAGTCACTCTACTTTGTACACACGCCCCCCGGGTAGTGAGTCACTCTACTTTGTATACACGCCCCCGGGTGGTGAGTCACTCTATTTTGTACACACGCCCCCCGGGTAGTGAGTCACTCTACTTTGTACACACGCCCCCGGGTGGTGAGTCACTCTACTTTGTACACACGCCCCCCGTGTGGCGAGTCACTCCCCGCTCCCCCCCTGTAAATATATGTTGTATGTGTTCTATAAATATCTTTCTTTTTATATTATCGATTGATTTCAGGTAAATGCAACAAATGTAATCGCACCTACGTACTGCTGAAAAACTTAAAGAGACACGAGAGTATTTGTATGCATAAGAAGAAGAGTAAGTTTTTAATAATTATTCTTCTAATTTATTCAGAATCAATACATCACACCCGATTCAGAGATGTGACTTATTAAACGTAGGACGTATTTATTGATTTATAATATGTAATGAACACATAATAATAACCCCAGGTGAACCGATAGTGGAGCCAGGAGTTATGGAGAGCTTGAAAACAATGGAGATACGGCTCGTCCGATGCGATTATCTCTTGACGGACAAACATAGAGAGTTTTTGAATGCCTCCCATGTTACACAGGTTAGTTGACATTATTATAAACATACTTTTTTTTTTTTTATTGAAGCACGACAAAGTGACTGTACTATGCCTGATGGTAAGCATAGTACAATCCAAGAACAGTGGCGACCACCGAGAGACAGATTATCCATAGCCGGTCGCCGCTGTCATGCCGGACATAATGACGAAAGTCACCCGGTACTGGATATGCACAGGCTGATCCCGAAACGCGACGCGCAGAAGCGAGTCACTATGACGGGCTTTTTCGCCATATACATGGTGGTTGCGACCCAGTCGGGCTGTATAAACCCTACCACCCCGCTTTCGCCATTGCCTCGTTCGTTATTCAGCAGGGTGCACCACGTGCAGGTGAGGTTGGCTTGGTTGTCTCAAGTCTTAAGATGTTACTCGACACCCCTTATACCCCAAAATTAAATAACTCTTTACACAATTGATCCATACATAACTCGGTCTTCCTCTACTCTAATTGTCCAGCTTCATATTTACACTTCTTCTGGTTATATAAATCGCATACTTCATGGGATTGTCAATGGTTGGAAGTAATCGATAGTCACCATCATCATTACCCTTTTCCCACCTAAGTAGAGTCGGCACAACATGTTTTCTTTTTCCACTCTCTCCTATCAAATGTCATCTCAGTATTCACACCTTTTACGCACATATCATTTTTCACACAATCCATCCGCACCTTTCTCGGTCTTCCTCTACTCATATATCCACAATCATACTTAACACTTTTCTAGATATATGGTTTTCACCTCACCTCATGACATGCCCATAATGTGCTAACCTATTACTCCCCAACTTCTCTGTCACAGGTGCTTTTTTTTTTTATTGTAGCACGACAAAGTGACTGCACTATACCTGATGGTAAGCATAGTACAATCCAAAAACAGTGGCGACCACCGAGAGACAGATCATCCATCGTCGGTCGCCGCTGTCATGCCGGACATAATGACGAAAGTCACCCGGTACTGGATATGCACAGGCTGATCCCGAAACGCGACGCGCAAAAGCGAGTCACTATGACGGGCTTTTTCGCCATGTACATGGTGGTTGCGACCCAGTCGGGCTGTATAAACCCTACCACCCCACTCTTGCCATTGCCTCGTTCGTTATTCAGCAGGGTGCACCACGTGCAGGTGAGGTTGGCTTGGGTGTCTCAAGATGTTACTCGACACCCCTTACACCCCGTGCTATTTTCAAACTGCCTCTGATATACTCATTCTTAATCTTATCCATTCTAGTCACACCACACATCCACCTTAACATTCGCATCTCTGCCACATGTAATTTTCTCTCATCCGTCTCTCTCGTAGCCCAACACTCGGATGCATACAGCATGACAGGTTTTATTACAGTTTTATCAAACTTTCCCCTTGAGTTTTAAAGGCATTCGTAGGTCACAAGCTACCCCAGACACATTTTGCCATTTTATCCATCCTGCGTTTAATCAATGTAATGAAGCAATCAATGGTATTGTTTTTTTTTATTATTGCAGAATTACGGCCTCAACGACAGCTGTGTATATCCTTACATATCGTCTGTTAGAAGTTTGAAGATCAAAGAAGAACCCTTGGACGATGACTTCGATTGCATGGTCGATATTAACGACAAGGTCAATGAGTTCCTCACCGAGGAGGACTGTGTTGATTGGGATTCAGGAAACGATGATAATGATGGAGAGACATCTGTCAGTGCTGCTAACAGAAGGCAGAGAGTCGACACTTTAGCAGCTCTGGCTTTGAAAGCTGTCGTCTCGCAGCGGTTCCTCGGTAAAGTGCCCAAAAAGTACAGGAAGATCAGAGTCGAGAAGATGTTCGACAGTCTCGGCGAGTTTGGAGTGAAGAATGTCGATAAATTGCTCGAGAGATTGGACGATGATGTGGATAATAGTGTTGTGACGAAAGAACATGAAGCTAGTGATGCTAATAACGAAGATAGTGTTATCGATAAAAGTGTCAGTGTTATTGGTGATGCGAACAGTGTGAGTGACGTTGCTAGAGAAGATAGAAGAAGTAGCGTGGGGAATGATAGTGACAGAGAATCACATGGAAGTGAGAATGCAGGACATTTTTCTAAAGATGGCGACGAATCGAGTAAAAAGATGAATGTAAATAATGAAGAAAGGGATGACAAGAGAATGGAAATGGAAACAAGAGAGGAAAGAGTTAATGACATATTACAAAATTCTAATAATTCAGTTCAAGATTTGATTGAAAGAAATGATAGTACAGTTACGAATAAATCAAGCGATTCTAATCTTTGTAAAGATGTAAATGATTCAGTAACGAATGAAGACATTATACCTGAATTAAATGGGCATAAACCGTCGAGTCCTGATAACAGAGATGCCGATGAAACGTCAAGCGATAACTTGGAGCATAAAAATGGCGATTTACACAAGAATTTTGCAATAAATAATGTCCTTAATACAGATTTCGAGGATAAGAAACTAATGGACGCGTTAGATGAAGAGATTGGTGAGAATATTTACACGGAAGGAGATGGTAAATCATTGAACAGTATGGAGAAGCACAAAGATAGTTCAACGGAGATGTTTGCAGTGAACATTGGCTCTGAAGAGCTGGATCCGACAGCCAATGGGCAGAATGATAGCGAACAGAAGATCACGTTAGAAGATATATTAGTGAATAAGGACGTAGATCATAGTTCTTCGTATTTGGATACGATATCGGAAGATGAGTATAATTTTGATGTATAGTGTTTGGGTATTTTGAAGAATTCTCGAGATTTTGGTTTAGGAAATATTTAAAAAAACATGTCATAGAGTATTTTTATATATTAGTTTGTAGAAATTTTATAGTTTTTTGAAATAATTACCAAAATACCCTTGCTTTTATGTCGATATTATGTTATGTTATATTTTTTTTTATATATTATATAGAATTTTATCGATGTATGTATGTCTGTATTGTAGGTTTTTTTGGCAACTATATGGGAAAAACCTTGTACAGTCGTCAAGTAGATTTTTTTTTTATCTGTCCTTTTATATAAGTAAATATATTGAAATGATCAATGAAGTTTGTTACGCTGATTTAATACTAAAATTTATTATACACGACCTTCTGCTCGCGGTCTCGTCCATCAGGAATGATTACTTTAGGCTGACACTAACATGTAGCGGAAACTCTCAATAGAAAAAAAAAATGTTTTTGAAATATCCTTCATTGTTGCTCCGCTCCTATTGGTCTTAGCGTGATATATCACCTTTCTCGGTGAATGAGCTATATAACACTGAAATAATGTTTCAAATTGGACCAGTAGTTCCTGAGACTAGGGCGTTCAAACAAAACAAACAAATGAATCTTCCAGCTTTTTAATTTTAGTATAAACTAGCTTGTGCCCGTGACTTCGTCCGCGTTGAATAGTCGCTTAAAGCTAACAGTAACCTGCAGCGGAAGCTTTCGAAAGGGGAAAAACGATTTTAGAACATTCTTCATTGTTGCTCCGCTCCTATTGGTCTTAGCGTGATGATATATAGCCTTTCTCGGCGAATGAGCTATAAGATAGCTCCGAAATAATTTGAAACAGATCAATAGTTGCTGAGATTAGCGATTTCAACCAAACAAATCCTCCAGCTTTATAATATGAGTATAGATTACTATTCTCTCGTACTTTAACTCCAGTCGTCATTCAAATTACAATAATTTTTGATAGAGTGGACCGATTTTAATGAAACTAAAAATAACTTACTCCTAAGGATATGCTTTATGATTTTCTAGAAGTTTCACTGTGAACTTAGCACTTTAGCAGTGATGTGTGTTCAAGCAGACAGATAGACATTTCTAAAAATGATTCAAATGTATTTTATCACTTATTCCTAGACAGCTGTGGCATTTTTTTTTTTCCAGAAAATCTAAAATATACAGACACATTCTTATTATATGTATAGATTTACTGAATTATTTTTTAATATCTCAAGTTGGTCGCAAAAGGTTTCACAAAATTATTGTACATTTTATTTGATTGTTTTTGGATGAAATTATTATTCAGAACTATGAAAGGATTGTATTTCCTGTTTTATCTCTGATTTTTTTTTTATTGACTGGTATTTATATTATTCTAATGATCACAGCTGAATTATTATTATTTTTTTTTTATAGGAGCACGGCATAGTGACTGCACTATGCCTGATGTTAAGCATAGTACAATCCAAAAACATCGGCAACCACCTAGAGACAAATTATCCATTGTCGGTCGCCGCTGTCATGCCGAACATAATGACGAAAGTCACCCGGTACTGGATATGCACAGGCTGATCCCGAAACGAGACGCGCAGAAGCGAGTCACTATGACGGGCTTTTTCGCCATGTACATGGTGGTTGCGACCCAGTCGGGCTTTATAAACTCTACCACCCCGCTATATTAGTTTAATGATTGAATTTCTCGAAATCTAAGTTGACATTTGCAATTTCTGCCTACATATAGGCAATAAGAATTTTATAATTTAGTAATAAAAAGACGTTAATTAATTATATTATTTGTAAGTTATTTTTAAGTTAGTATCATGTAAATACAATTTATCATATAAGAAATATTTTTGTGTAATTGTTGTTTTATTCCCTAGTTCGATTGACCCATCATTCTAAAGATATAATTTAAAAGTATGTCATTTTTTATTGTTTTTGGCAACCAATCTTTCAGATTACTACCATTGTCGTGTAGTTAATAATATTACAAACGTCTTGTGAATTATTTAATGTTTCAACAAGATGGTGGATCCTTTGTTAAAACCTTCCAGTGAGTTTTTGTAGCATATTAGAATTTCATGCTCCGTGGTATTATTTCCCATTCACTTATGCACAATAACAGAACTATATTACGTAAATAACCAACAATTTTACAATATATAGAGTCGAATAACACAAGATTATGAATAACATTAAAAATTGTAGGTGGTAGAGCCCTGCTGAAGCTATTTTTGGTTTCAGCATGAATGGGTCGGCTCCTCCGAGGTAGTACCACCCCTCTCACAGATAACCGACGTGAAATAACAGTGCTTGCATTGTTGTGTTTCGTTCGGTCAGTGAGAGAGCCGGAGGCCCACGTCCCTTCCTGTTTCCCTTTCCTTCCCCTCCCCCTTCTCTCATGTACAGGCTGGCAACGCACTTGCGACGTCCCTGATGTCGCTAGTGTCTATGGACGGTGGTGATCACTTAACATCACGTGACCAACCAGTTCGTTTGCCTCCTTTGATAAAAAAAAATCTACTACAAACAAGTTAAAATCCCGCCAAAAACTAAGCATGTAATTACTAGTATTAAAATACTGTAATAAATTAAACTAATTAAAATACTATACTTAAAAAGTTTGCCAATGTTACATATTACTGGCAACAATGAAAAATGAGAAGAAAAAGAGAGGCCATGAAATAGTTTTTGGCGAGATTTTGGTATGTCTTTTTGTGAATTTTATATTTTAATCTCGTGTTATTTGACTATATATTAATAAATATCATTGCGATTGGTAAAATATGCTCTATGACTTTTATCGTCACTACCTTGTAAAAAGAAAAGAAAAAACTAACCAGTGATAATGAATCATGTTTGAAACTAATCCCAATTTTAACTACCCATACATATTCTGATGATTCAAATTCGCGGTTGCCTGTCAACTTTCCTATAATATAAAGTACTCAATGCTATGGAGATGGCGATTTGAGGTCGATTACATAGAAAAATCAATGTTTAGAAAATGAGATCTATTAGCCTAATCAATATTAACTAAAACTTGGATTGTTTATAAAATGATTTTTAGGACGCACTCTCAAATTTTAGAAGTTCAATTTTGGCATCAAGCTCTACTAGATGCGTAAGTATATCTCACGCACACAGACATGAAAACTGATAAGCCCGGCACTTATAGCGCACTATAAACGACTTTGATACTTTTATAAAAAATATTACAATATTTACTTATTATTTATGTTCTATTTTTTTATATATTTGATGTAATAGTACCAAAACAAATTATAGTTTCTCAAAGTCATACTCGCTCAAACACACAATAAAAGGGAAATATGTATACGTAATAGACAGAAACATCGAATTTGTGTTCAAATATTTAGCCCCTTAGTTCCCGATCAAGGCTTTATTTCTCAACATTTTCATAAAGAGTAGTATTGTGGTAACTGGATCGTAGTCTAGGTAATAGCTAGAGTCATCAAGTTTGTGCTTAGATGTTTAGTCTTCTAGTGTAGGAGCAAGGTTTCAATTATTTAAAGTTTGGTGAAAACAGTATTTATGATAACTGAATCTTAGTATAGTACTAATAGTTAGAAACATTGAGTTTGTATTCAAAGGCTTAGTGTCAGCTAAATGTTTTATATCTTAGGACTAGGTGAGAACTATTTCGTGATAAAATAATTGTAATATTAGCTAGGTACATGAAGTTTTCGCTCTGAAGTTGAGTCTTGTCGTATCATATAAGAGTATAATTTCTCATAGATCAAGTGAGTAGCTGTATCATGATAACAAATTTTTGGTACTGATAATCGCTAGAAACCTCAACTTTGCGATCAGTGGTCTAGTCTCATAGAGTCACATCAACGTTTTATTTTATGGATCAGATGCTGTATCATGATAACTGAACTTTAGTAATTATAGTAGCTACAAACATGAGGTTTGGGTTCAGATGTTTAGTCTCACACTATCTGATGAAAGTTTCATTTCTCATGCGTAGATGCGTAAGCGTATCTTTGTCGTGATACTAAAATTTTTATATAGTATAGAGTAACTAGAAATATAGAGTTTATGCTGAAAAGTATCATAGTGTCTTATTAATGTTTAATTCCTCATGGGCTAGACAAGTGGCTATATCGTAAGAAATGAATTTTAGTACATAGATATTATATAATACACAGATATTAGCTACAGACATTGAGTATGTGCTCAAAGATTTAGATAGGATAGATATAGATAGGATTTTTAAATTAGCGTTTGCTTCTAAAATATATCAAAAATAATTCTATGAACAACATACTGCAAAACACCTGAATTTTAAGTTGTAATACCTGTAGCACAGCGGGCATCATATGATGGCCTTTGTGTAAAACGAACCCTAATTCCATCGACAAACTTTGCGCCTCTAGCTTAGATACACTTTTCACCAAATAATTCGTTTCATTATAAACAAGACTTGAGAGATCATGTTCTTATAAAGAAGAAGCCTTATATTTGACTCTTTTGAAAGATTACATTTGTTTGTAAATTCTGCAGCATGTTTATGATATTTTATTGTATATATTCTGAATAGATAATAAAAAATAATAAAGAGAATGCGAAAAAGAACATATCTACATATTTCTAACCTCGATCACTTTCGATGAAGTTTTAGCCTCTATCAAGCGTCTCAAGCCTAGGAAGTCTCCAGGTCCCGATGGGATCAGGAACGAGGTTCTGAAACTCCTTCAAGATCGCATCATAGCTCTATTGGTCTGCATCTTCAATGCGGCCATGTCCCAGTGTCACTTTCCAGCCGTCTGGAAAAAGGCCGTAGTGATAGGTATTCAGAAGCCCGGCAAGAAAGCTACGCTTCTCGTCAGCTATTGCCCCATTAGTTTACTAGATACTTTAGGTAAACTTTACGAGCGGCTCCTTCTAAACCGTCTCCAGGTCACAATTACAGATCTCAATTTAATACCACCTGAGCAGTTTGGATTACGCGCCAAACATTCTTGTACAGATCAAGTACTCCGCCTCACGGAGTACATTTTCTCTAATTTTAACGCTGATCGGAATCCGGACCCGAACTTGGACACGATAAAAACTAAACCGAAACGTACAATAGCTGTCTTTTTCGATGTTCGATATCCCTTGGGTCGAAGAGCTCAAATATCTCGGTGTTACATTAGATAGACATTTAAAGTTCAATTCACATATAGATAGAGTGCGAAACAAAGCCGCTATGGTCTTGGGTCGCCTCCATCCGTTGCTTTGTCATAAGAGTAAGATGTCCCTCAGACACAAGCTCACTTTGTATAAGACGTGTATACGTCCCGTGATGACATATAGCTGCCCAATTTTTGCGCATATGTCCAAAGATAACTTCCATAAGCTGCAGGTTCTCCAAAATCGTGTTTTACGTAAAGTGACCGGTGCCCCGTGGTACATACGGAGAGTCGATCTCCATAGAGACCTAGAGATCCCTTCTATCTGGGCGTACGTAAAATCACTTACGATTAGTTATTTTGAAAAAGCCGCGAATCATCCCCGTCCGTTAGTCGTATCCGCCGCAAACTATGAACCCGTACCTAACACTGCGCGTTATAAAAGACGTCCGTGACACATTTTTACCGACCCTTCTGATTCAATCACGTCAGCGTTCGATCAATACCAGCCTGTCCCTCGAAACAGAACGTGTTCACGCCCACGCCCGCGTAACCACAGATCACGCCGCCGTGGTCTGGGGGTTAATTTCGCTCCCACACACCCGATTAGGCCTCCCACGGCAGCGGCTCAAGCCTAGCTTCGATCCCTCGGTAGGGAGCCCTTGAGTGCGTTGCTTGCGCGATACGGTGACAGACAAATATACATCACTGCTACAACACTACACGATCACCCCCACACACGTGCATGCCTACACGCTTACACATGAAAGTGGAAGGGTTTATTTTTTTTCCCTTATCGAACTGAAAAACTCTCAATTTTCCGATAATAAATATATGGAGGAGTTGCTGAGGTGTGTATGCTTGGTACACATATTCGTTTCAACAACTCCTACATATATGAATAGTTAGCTAGGTTAGCTAAGATTGGTCGCGATTTTGCATGCAACAGGCAACAGCCAAGCCGAGGTGTGCCGTGCAGCCTTGAGCTGGTTGCCAAAATAGAATCGGTTGAGTGCCTTAAGCGCTCGCCTTAGTAGTCTGGTGAAGCTGTTAAGACTTAGCTGGGTCAATAGCGTAGTCATTTCGAAAAAAAAACATCTATTTCTACCCATGAAAGAGCTCCCTAGACGTTTCTAAGAGTCCATTATGAGGACATTTTATTATTACCTATTAGCTCTCGTCACTACTAACTAGAGGACTGCAAAGACGACATATGTATTTCTACCTGTCAAGGAGTTCCATTATGTTTACCAAAGTTGAGTAGTTTGGTTGTAATTCTTGCCGAAAAACAGTGAAAATGGACCTTTTTTGAGAGCGCCTCCTTAAAGGTAACAGTTCGATATTCCTACTCTGTGCTTCCGACTGAAGGTGGCTGAGCATAGTCAGGAACGCACATGGAATTATTATACTATGTCCACTTACTATATCATGTCCATGGGGACGCAAGGGAAAGGATGCAATAGAAGTTTAAATGCAAATATAAATCACGTCATATCACTTATCAGTATATATTATAAAACAAAAAGTCCTGTGCCATGTCTATCTGTTCGTTATAAACTCAAAAACTACTGAACGGGTCTTCATGCGACTTTCACCAGTAAATAAAGTGGTTCACAAGGAAGGTTTAGATAGATAATCTTTTAATTTTTTGATGTGAGACATCTATAGGCGCGGTCAAACCTGATTGTTGGCGTGGCAACGTAAAACACGAACTTTGCACTATTAACGAAATACTCAAAAACATTTGCAACCCTATCTGCATAAACATATGATTCAAATTTTTTTTTTCTGGCCTCTCGTTCTTTCTAGTGTTACACGGCAAGCACCGACGATCTAGCGTCTTTTGATAAATGCCGCTGAATATACCGCGCCTGCGCCTTTAATTTTAGTATTTAATAAAAATGTATATTTATGTAATAAAATAAATAAACAGTCATTATTCTATGGAACACATTTGTAATACTTTTATATTTTCACTATGCCATAACTGATTCCTGTCGTAATCCGTTCTTTTATGCATATAACTTTTACAAAACAATTTCAATGTTTCACATCTGCCAGGCGTCCCGTGACGACTGACATTTTTTTATTATCAAATCGGGACAATTTTCGCCGGGCCCGCTTGTATACTATTATTTACAACTAATTTTCTATTACAAGGTTACTTCAATGTTTGCGAGAATAACCTTTTCATTGAATCTTTGACTCGAACTTTGTCACGTATTGATAAACTCACGAGAAACTTGGTGGTATTTCGTCTAATATAGTTATATTGTGTCTAATCCAGTGGATTAGAATTGACAAAATAAAAGTCACAAAAACTTCTTGGAAAGTTCTAACACAGGGCGACATTTTGTCAAAGTGCCGAATGACCCAAAATTTTCTAACTTTAAAACAGGAGATTTCGGAGGGATGTTAGTCTGTCATGTATTGGCTCTATTGAGGTCAATGTCCCCTTCCGGCTTTAAGAAGGCAGAAAAACTTCTTCGATACTTCAGTGGACTGTATTTATAGGAATACTTTACAATTCTTTAATCGTGTTTTGAAGGCCGGTGTTTTACATACATTTTTTCTTATATATGTACACGATTACATACTTACACCTAATACATTATTTGTGTCCTAAGGAGGCCGCCATTTACCATACACATTTATAATTTACATGAATCGACGATACATTTTACGTGGTGATTCAGTACAATTTCCTTCAAATAATAAGAATAATCGGTTTGGCGGTTAAATTCAAATATCGTTAACGATACTTTTAATCGTTACATAAGGCTACTTACTTGAGTAATATACATAAGAACACATTATTTACTCTTCTCACAACGTTATGACTCAAGTTACACTAACATAAACATTATATATTAACACATACGGTTTTACCGTGAGATATTCTATGTACGAGACATTAAGCGACATAATACTCATTAATACTACATAGAACGTTATATCATCGACATAAGAACTTTATTACTACATAAGACATTATAATAAACGACGTAAGACTCTTTAATATTCCAAACATAATTACTTATCTACATTCAAACATACAAAACTTTACATGAGAAATTATGACTATTCATAATACTTAACGTTGTTAAGCCTCGCAAGACGTTTACGTCATAATACCTGCTCTACCTAAGGTATTTTTATGTATCTTATATGATAAACATTACGAGGCTCAGCTGTCCGTAACAGGCTCTTATATTTTGTTCATAATTTTGTGTTATTTCAATCAATATTTTGTAATATTGATGACATTTTACGTAATATTGTTCGGGTTTTTGTGCACAGGTGAAGTACTCGTAGATAAGAAACACTACGGAGCATGAATTGTATTTGGAGATGCTACAACAACTTCCTGGAAAGTTCTAACAAGAGGGCTACATTGAATTTATAACAAGAAATTTTGTAATACTACAATTGCAGAAATGACCTAGAAGATTTTTTTTATATCAATTAGGAGGCAAAAGAACACGCGGGTCACCTGTTGTTAAGCGATCATCGCCGTCCACAGACACTAGCAACCCTAGAGGAGTCCTACGTGCGTTGCCAGCCTGTGTTTGGAGGAGTGGAGAGAAAGGGAGAGGGAGAACGAAACGCATCAATGCAAGCATTGTTACTTCACGTCGGTTTTCTGTGAGAGGGTGGTGCTACTCGTACTTCTGGTGAACCGACCCATTCATGCTGAAACCAATAATAGCTTCATCGTGGCTCTACCACATACAAAAAAGATTGTTTATAGAACGGAGAAGCTGTTAAGGACCTTGCTAGGTCAATAGCGTCGAAAAAAAATCTAGATGATTGGTTGCCAAATAAAACTATAACACGCTCTTTTGATACTGGCAATTAGTGGCAGATTTGAGTCCTGGCCGCCGTCGGCCCAGGCCATGTAGTAAATACCAGCCACCCCTGTGTCAGTGAATTTTTTGTCACGTTTGGCCGCCCTAGGCCCAGGCCTCCTGGGCCCTAGGGTAAATCCGCTACTGCTAGCAATAATAATTTTCAACAAGAAGTTCCTACTTCTATTAAAATAGAATAAAGAGGCTTTAATGAACGATTTTTATTTTCGTGTATTTTGTTTTAATAACCTAAAATCACTAGTATAATGTAATTAATATACATAAGAATTATTTACAGAATTAACTGTCTTTCAAAGGAGTAGGAATACACGTTAAAATTGTCTTTTTTTTATTAAAATCGTTTGCAAACAGGATCCTACGTCTCGAGCAGATTTTGTGTCCAATTTATCGACAGCCTGTTTTAGATAATCGACCAAAGCTTGCATAATTTCCATAACATCATCTCTTGACCCATCACTCCATTCCCGGATACAATTTTTTATATCGTTCCACTCTAATAAGTTCGCATCATCACCAGGTAATGCTTTCTCTAAAATATCAACTAAATTAAGGAATGCGACAGTTTTATTGACGCTTTGACCAGCCTTCGTAGATTCGACAACGAAAGGCAAATTTTTGTTATGTAAAATATTCTTAAGTATAACGAATATAGCTTTTTGTGTCATTGTATCTGATTTCTCGATGTAATCGATTCCCTCCAGAAAACCTAATCTCGTTTCGGTATCCATTACTCGTTCGAAATCGGCGTCTTTAAGGACTTCTGTTAACGCGTTAATTGCTAATTTAATCTTCTTATCATCGTTCGTTAAAATGTTACTAAGAAAGTCTATTAGAAAGCCGCTGAAATTATTCACGTGGCGACAAATGCCGAATTTAACGCACGCGTGTTTGTATTCCATTTGAAGTTCTTTTTCGACTATATTGCGGAAAACGTTCGTAGCAGCCATTTTGGTCCGTAAAGTGTCTCTGTTTAAAATATCACCTATTAAATAGTTTACGAGTCGTTTCAAAATCCGATTCGACGTATCTATTGTGTTTAAAATAACCTTTTGCTTTCCGAGCTTCGTTTTAATACTCTGTTTTTGTGTTTCTTTGACAAAATCGTGGAATTTTGTTTCGTAGTTTCTCGATATGAAATCGATTCTATTTTTACCGTCCTCATCGTTAATTTTGTTTTTCAACGTTTCGAAAATTGTTAAAGTCTGTTTGAAAATGTGTTTAATAAATTCGTTGATTGCCGAATCTTCTTCAACTTTACGTGGTCTTTCAAATATATCGTTTATTTTTACATTTTCCTCGTATATTGTGACTTTTTCTGGGATATGTGTTGTATCACTTTTGAATTCAACTAAATTAGCACTTAATTCTCTCAAATAGTCATGTGTTTCTATAACTTTGTTCGATGAATTGTTAAATTTCAAAGCCAGATTATCGCTTTTCAGCCGTACGATATCCATTGCGGTGATTTGTGTTCTTTCTGTTGATAACTCTTTGTTTGTTCTTATGTCATACATATAATTCCATTTGGGCCCTAGATCTATCATACCATCTATCTCGACGTTCACACCACAGATAAATCCCGGAGCAACTGTAAATTATTTAATAGTTTGTCAAAATACTATCTAATTTCGGGTATTTTGCATAATATTGGGTATATTTAGGACTAGCCTCTGCGCGCGACTTCGTTCGCGTTCTCAAAAGGAAAAAACATCGCGATTTTGAAACATTTTTCATCTGTGCTCCGCTCCTGTTAGTTTTAGCGTGATGATATATAGCCTATAACCATTCTCGATGTATGAACTATATAATACTGAAAGAATTATTCAAATCGGACCAATAGTTCCTGAGATTATCCCCTACAACGTCACAACATCACAATGTCACAAACTTTACCTCTTATTCTTCTCTAAATGTCATTCTATTTCTGTTCCAAATTTAATTACGATTGGTTCAAAGATGTAGTGTATGTTAAAGGAGTTGTGAGAAGGCAACACAGGTAAAGTAACTCTCGTATTTCAAAGATTTATGTAGATTTCATTATCATTATAGATAAAATAAAGTTAAATCTGTCTGGGATATTATAGTTGTACCTGCTGTATTATGGTGACTCATCAATGCGTGGGAAAAAATTTAACGTTATTTCGACTATTATAAGTAAACAGGATTCTAAAAATATCGCAACTTTACCTCTCCTAACTTGATAGAAATCTCTATATCACATTTTATTAGATATAGTACCACTCCACAGAGAGATCGAGAACAGTCCTAGGAAGATGAAATCTACAGACTACAACCACAGCGCCGTATATAGTGTAAGTATAATCTTATAGTTACTGGGTGAAAATAGAAGCAGTTCTTTTTGTCAAATAAACTACTTAAGAAGAGAACTCTGGTTCAATGAACAGTTTGGAACACTACCCTTCTCGTAGAAACTTTATTGGACGTATTTTATGTAAATACAAAATATATAAATTAGAGAGCACTCACGCAAGAGTATAAATAAATTTACGGAAACAATCATTGCAGAAGTCTTATCAATAATTGAATATACTGTATTGAAATAATCGTAAACAAATTTTATTGTTCGTTCGGTCGTAATAAGATATAATACGAATTAAATTTCTGCCATCTAATGCAATATTGGCAAAAAGGAGACGGTAATCAATGTACAAGATTAGAAATGGAAAACACTAGAAATATCTATCTTTAATGTTGTTTTTGTCACAGCAAGGTGGAACAGTGTGGTCGCGTACCCGGTGCTGTCTGTTTGAGAATGATATCTGAATACCATATAAAATGAATACTAAAATATCTTCCGATGAAAAGATATCATTAATTAACACTCTCACTTGAATTTCAATTACTGAGAAGTAAAGTAGAATAAAATAGGGGGCCTGGTGGACGTAGTCAGTGTGACCTGATAATTAAAAAAATCTTGACAGATTAAATACCTTTTTTGTTTTTACATGGGGAAATCCCTACAAATACTCACCTTAGCTGGGCACCTGAGGGCGGGTTATGTTTGACGGGAACTGACTAAAACCCCATGGTATCTTCTCACACCTATTGGCCAGGGAACAGGAGCCTACTGGCACTGAACTTATTCCCCCGCAAGTGTCGGCCCCTCGTCAGAGCCCTCTTTGTCGTCTGAGGGAACAGAATGATAGACCTCTCAGGGGAGAGTGAGCGTTGCCCTCCTCGATGATCGTGGGAGGCACATCGGCACAAGCGCCTCAACCATATGAGCCTATGCAGAAAAACAGCCATCAATTTGACTCACCTATTTTATGAAAAAACATGGGCTATTGAACTTACAGCCCAAACCGGGTAAAATCATATATGACCATACATACGTATGGAGTGTGTTAATTTCAAAGAATTTATAAGAAATTGTTTATTTCTAAATTCCTTGAGAGAGTAATAATAAGTATTTATTATCTGGGTTATTATATATAATCTATGATAGTATGGCTAATGTAATGACATAATTTATCTATGGGCATAATATAACACTTCTGGCAAATGGCAATACTGTTTGCAATTTGCGTCTAACTTGGGAAGTTGATGTTTTCATATGTTTAATTTACGCAAAATAAAATTACTGTAATAAGTGCTTTGTAACATTTCTCTACTAAAAAAAGTGTTAATTATAATCTTTCTGTGTATGCTGTTTCAATATCACTGTAAGTTTTCGAATACAATCATAATCAAACAAACTTAGTATTAACCGACAGAAATGAATAGTTTTTTTAAATGCACTCCGACGTTAGAACTCTCACATTTCTATATTGAAACAAATTATTTGATGATGTTTTAATATATACATAATGTTTAGATTCTTTGTTATTCATTACGTGATATAAAAATATGAAAATGTTTACTAAGGCTTTATCAACATTTCAGTATTTCCGTGCGTAAGATTTTTGTACAACTAAAATGTCAATTTGGTCGGTTAATATGTCATTTGTGTGTTTCAAAATTTCAGTGAACATTACACCATTGTGGCGTAATATTGGTAAATATTTAGAAAATAAAATTATATCTGTTATTGTTTTTGATAAAATTTAACGTGAATTCCGTCTAATTCTGCTTTATATCACGTATGAATCATTATTATAGGTTATGTATCCAAGAACTTGTGTTATTTTTTCTAGTTTTGATATAACCCTCAGTTGGGAAAATTATTGGCATTTTCGTTTGTTTTACACGTATATATCGAACACGTGATACGTTTTATTTAATTCTATGCTTTAAAAATGTTATTATTTTTATTTAAAATGGTAAAAAATTTCAAACATATTGCAGGCAAATATAAAATCCTTGGAATGTTTAAAAGCACAGGCAAAAGCAAAGGTTTAAGCTTCACAAACAAACGTAAACCTCATGAAGCACAAGTCAACAGACTGCTGGCAGCATAAGCTTAAAAAAAATGTAGATAAATGTATTGTTGAGACACCAGTATATATTGTAAACAACATGGATAAAATTGCAGTTGTTAATTAGTATGTAATGAAGAGTAATGTTTACCTGATTAGATGTATGCTAGCCTCTGTCTGCGGCTTTGTTTGTGTAGAATAATGACTTTGGGTTTAGCATTAACCCAACTTTGTGTAATGCAATCTCTTTGTCACCCTGTTCTATTTTAATATGGCAAAATATTGTACAATGTATTGGCGCCAAAATGAGAAAACTCAATGAATAATCATATAAAAATGACAGATTCCATATTCAAATGTAATATTTTCTTAATTTTTTATTGTAACAGTATTTATGGCCAGACTAAGTATACACTTCAAGCTCAACATGGACTAGTGCATATTCATTTTACAACAGAAATTGTGGAAGTCATACTTTCACAGTTGAAATTTGAACAAATTGTGTCTTTTTATTTTATTTTACTCTATGGCCAAGTGGAAAATTCCACAATTCTGCCAGTGTCATGTAGATTTTGGTAATTTCCAAGAAAAGTAATCAACAAGAGATTTATTGGATTTAGACCACCATTGTGATAGAACAAAAAGACAATTCATTGAAGTGAAAAAGAGGGAAAGTAGAAAATTGTTTCTCTCAACAATTCAATAATGATGTTTGTTACAGAATTCATTATGAGAGGTCCTAACTGATTTGGATAATAGAGAAGTCTACACTCACTAGGCAAGAATATAATCACAGAGATGTTCCAGAAACCGACATTTGGAAGTAACGCCACCAGTGGCTTTGGTAAGTTGATTTCCTATTAATTAAATTAATGAATAACTGTATTATATTTTTGAATATTTTATGTTATCATTGGTATTGACTATCTATTTAGTATCTATTTTCTTTTTATTAGCTGTGCGCTAAGTTTCACTTAATTTTGAAATTTTAAAGTTTTGAATTACTGTTAACATAACTATGCTTAAAAATGAAATAAGGCTTGTTAGCTAGGGAACAGACTATGCAACAGAACTGGGTAGCATGCTACTTAGGTGACATAGATAGGCATTCACAATTGAACCCTTCTTGGCGTCATTTACATATGTTACACAGTCTGAGCGTATCATAACTTTGTTCTATCTTGGCCTTGATGCTGCCTGAGCTAGACTTTGTAGGATAATTGCTACATTCCTAAGGGCTCTTTTGTAAAATTATAGGGTATACAACCTTCCCACCAACAAAGAAATGGATAAAAAACTCTGACAGGTAATATCACTTATGGACAAAGAAAGGATAGTTTTTTGAGTTTTTAGTATATATATTTATTAGTATAGATTCTCTTCAGGTTTTGGCTTTATCATATATTAAAGAATGTCCTAAATTCACTTATGTTTTAGCTTAGGTTAGCTCAGATAGGTCACGAATTGCATGTATCAGGCAACAGCACAATCCAAGGTGTGCCATGCATCCTTGAGCTAGTTGCCCAAATAAATTCGGCTGAGTGCCGCAAGCGCTCGCCTTAGTAGTCCGTTGAAGCTGTTAAGACCTTGCTAGGTCAATAGCGTAGTCAGTTCGAAAAAAAAAACTTATATTTTAATTTATTTTAAAGTAATTGCTTAGTGGGCAAAAGACTTAAATATAAGTTTATTTCTGTAATTATCAATATTTCTTAGTGTAGTCATTTCCGATATGTTTCCACTAAGGATGAATCCTTCACCCTGCATTAGAATGTCATTCATTTCCATTGACGAAATATGGTCATAACATTACTCACGTAGCGCTTAGTTTAAAGCAGTTAATTCTTGCTAAGGCGAAGGAAAAGAAATGTATACATAGATTATAAATATACAATTAGATTAAATAAAAAAGCATAAACAAAAAAGTTAGCATTTGAGATAAAAGAGCAAGATGTCCATCGTTCGACGAGCGCAGTACATTTAATACGAAAGTAGCTAACGTACCTTTTTAAAGCAAGTATGTAATACGTATTTATTTTTTTTGGAATAATATCCCTACTATTCTGATTTAGAGACATTATTTTTAAATATCACATAGCCTATATTATTTTCACAAAGAAGAAGATTAAGAACTATCTAGCAGGTGTACTATAGAATTATATGTTATACATTGGACTGATTTAAAAAAATCGACTATTTTGTTATTTTCTTAATTATATCGAAAATATTGTTAGAAATTATGAAAAAAAAAATCCTGTTAAAGCCACAGGTACATTACATGGTAAATTTCAATTTCCCCTATGATTCACATGGGAAAGCTTGTTTTTTTTGAGTTTACAATTTTATAACTCTTTAATGGTTCATCCAAAAGGCTACACCTAATCATTTTCTTCTATAAAATTGAACGCTCTATTAACGTAACGTGTTTCGAAGTTATTCAATTTTAAAATATAATTTATAATATTTTCTCATTTTTTCCCAATTTTTTGTCGAAACTATCAAGTTTATAAAAAAAAGTCAAATCTTTCAAATTTTATTTATTCTAATTTTTTTTTATCCCACAGATACTTTTATTTGACTGTCAAATTTCTCTTAATACTATTGATCTTAATTTTTCAATAATTGGCCTAACTGAGCAGTCTAGGGCAATTTTAGGGTTTTATATTAATAATTTTTCTTTTCAGGATCATTCAACAGTGGCGCTACAACTGCCACGCCGTTCGGCGGGTTCAAACCGACTACTGGTACATTTGGAGCCAGCACGACCACACAACCGACCACCGGTGGAGGTAAAGTTTACGATATATTGTATTTAATTACGAAGCCTGACTAGGTGTTTTGAGATAAATTTGTAAATTGCGTAAATATTTTTTGTAAAGAGGATGTGTAAATCTTAAACAGGAATATAGAGCATACGGTTGTGTTTCAATATGTTTTTGAAGTTATAGTTCTTTTGGTGCGTTAGGGAAAAATTATGAGAGTAAATTTTACGATGCACGCGCACACCGTCACGAAAAACCGACACCCTGAAGTTAGCTATAGTTAACATTTTGTTTCTTTGTATTTCTTTGTATTAAAACTTTCAATGTATTAAATACCTTTTTTCTATTGTTAGTGTCGTTTTTTCTACAAACGTAAAATAAGGCGAAAAAATTTTTTTTTGATAAGATTTTTATCCTGTTACGCCAAAGAAGTACAACTTCTAACGCGTGTACATAAGTACACACACACATTTTTTTTTCATTTGCTATTACTATGTAGTAGCCTCTAGTAATAACCTCTAGTACAGAGGATTGGTCAGATGGGAAATAATACAATGGAGCCACAAACTGCGATGTCACAAAAACTGTTTGGAAAGTTCTAAAGCTATGGTTGCTATGTGGATAGATGGATGATACTATTATCAAGTGAATAACGTTACTACAAATATCTTGTGATGATTCCAATGTTCAATCAAGATGGCGGCCTATTTTATCAAGTGGATAATGTTACTACAAATATCTTGTGATGATTCTAACTTTCCATCAAGATGGCGGCCTATTATCAAGTGCATAATGTTACTACAAATATCTTGTGATGATTCCAAAGTGTCATCGAGATGGGCGGCCATAATTTTGGAACTTTTCAAACAGTTTTTGTGACATCTCAGAGTTTATGGCTCCGTGGTATTATTCCCCACCCACTTCACTTATGCACAATAACCGAAGTAAACTATGTGGGATGCTATTATTTGTTATATTACAAAGTATGTTTGAATAACCCAAGACTATGAAACATAACTATTATTATAAATGCTTATACGAATTTCTATGTTTGTGATACCTTTGTAGCTAAATAATTGAATCAATCATTATGAAATCTTGCATAAACATTGTCAAAAACAGAAAGACGGACAGATGAAATCTGCATTAACGCTAGTGAAAAATAAAAGCCACTGACAAACTAAGATCCCGATACAAAATTCTTTCTCTTTGGTTAAATTTTATACTATATATACATATACATGCTATACTATCAATAATCAGGTCTATTCTCCGCGAACACGACTGGTGGCCTCTTCGGTAGTAATGCACCATCGACCTCCACATCCGCCTTCGGGGCCAACACGTCAGGCTTCGGTTTTGGTTCAACGGCACCCTCTACAGGTCTCTTCTCAAACAACACATCGACTGGACTATTTGGGAACACGCAGAACACATCGGCATTCGGTGCCAAGCAAGCAGGTGACGATAGATAACATCATTTGTTCCTACTCCGTTAGAAGAGAATGGTTATCCTTTCCTAAGGACAATTACAATACCATTACATTGTGTTTCAGATTTTGGAGACCGTATTTCAATTTGATTTTGATGAGCCCTATTCATAACAATGTAAAAACTGTGCTGGGTAACCAATTCCACAGGCATAGTGTTAGCAATGTTAAGATGTTAGAGAACCTTACTGTTTCCTCCCTAGGATTAGGGTGACGGGAGATGAGTATCACCCTACTGTTTTTAAAACTTGATATTCTTTGCTACACTATATAAATATGTTCAGTAGTGTAAGGAAATACAGAGGAATAACTGTTCTTATCAATAATTTAACTACATACAGGGTTTGGTTTTGGGAGCACGACTACCCCAGGCACCACTACTGGTGGACTCTTCGGATCTACACCCTCGACCGGCACTGGACTGTTTGGACAGCAGAATAACACAATGTCCGGTGGTGGACTATTCGGTGCCAATAATGCTGCTGGTGAGTTTGATGCTCTTCTCGACCCTCAGTGTCCCACCTAAAATATCCATTGATCCATCTTTCTCAGTACTACATATTATGAAACAAATTCCTCTGCCACGTCTGTCTGTCTGTCTGTTTGTGATAAACTCATAGACTACTGAACAGGTTTTCACAAGTAGATAGAGTGACTCAAAAGTTTTAGTATATAATTTCTCAAGGTTTTTTTTATTATCAGGACGGGACGTCTACAGGGTCCCATAGTTTATTATAAAGGGTGTTTGCACTATAATAGTTAGATGAAGCTGCGTCGCTAACATTTCAGAACATTTAATTATTATCACCAGCTCCGGGAAGATATTTTCGAGTACGAATTTAAAAATTCATAGAGGTTCATTGAAAATTTCAGAGTGGATTGTTAAGTTAGTCCAATCCTTTGCTTTTCTGATAAGGGGTGGAAAAAAATTGAGAGATCGCGAGTTTTAGAATGATGCATTTAAAATGAGTGACGCATGAAGAATCAATTAAAACCTATTTGTTATTTCTTTATGTCCTAACTAATAGACTATATTCGAAAGTGATATGTTTGTGTTGTACGCTTTCACGCCTTGATGGCGACCGGTCGTCATGGCACTTTTCACCCAGAAAAAGAGTATAATTCCCAAGCGATACATAAAATCTACATAGACGTGAGCAAAAGCTAATACTATATATTCGTGTAGTAGTTGATGGTCTCATTTGACATATAAAATAATAAAATCAAAACAAATACTGACAAACAACAAAGATAACCTTAGTTTAAGTTTGTTCTAAGACTTTTAAAAGTATGGGTATAAAAGTGTAACGGTCAATGAACGTGTTGGTGGGGCGGGTAGCGTCAGGAGCGTGGTAGCACGCACACTGAATGTACCCAGGGGCGTGATCTCAACACCTCGGTATTTATTACACCAGCTCGTCTTCACGTAAACAATGCGTTGGGAATGTATATCAGTTTTGTCTTCTCTAGACAATTAGGTCTAATATTAAGCAACAATTTTTTTATCAATTTGGAACTAGGAGCAAGTAATGAGTAATCTGTGAGAACTCTTTAACTAGTTTAGATATCTATCTATATTTATATTTGTATACTAATATTATAAAGAGGTAAAGTTTGTGAGTTTGTGACATTGTAGGGGGTAATCTCAGGAACTACTGGTCTGATTCGAAAAATTTAGTGTTATATAGCTCATTTATCGAAGAACACGCTAATACCAATATGAGCGGAGCACCAATAAATAATGTTTCGAGATCGGGATTTTTTTCCTTTTGAGAGCTTCCGCTGCGTGTTAGTCCGTTAAGTGATGTTTATTGATCATATTATTTTGGGATGTAAGGGGTGTCGAGTAACATCTTAAGACTTGAGACACCCAAGCCAACCTTACCTGCACGTGGTGCACCTTGCTGATTAACGAACGAGGCAATGGCGATAGCGGGGTGGTAGGGTTTTACAGCCCGACTGGGTCGCAACCACCATGTACATGGCGAAAAAGTCCATCATAGTGACTCGCTTTTGCGCGTCGCGTTTCGGGATCAGCCTGTGCATATCCAGTACCAGGTGACTTTCGTCATTATGGCCGGCATGACAGCGGCGACCGACGATGGATGATCTGTCTCTCGGTGGTCGCCACTGTTTTTGGATTGTACTATGCTTACCATCAGGTATAGTGCAATCACTTTGTCGTGCTACAATAAAAAAAAAAAAATATTATCTACAACAATTATTAATTCTCATCAATATGTCATGATATAAAAACTGAGCCACAGCAACGGGTATCAATTTTTTCTAAACTAATATAATCATGTATGATGATTACACGTAGTCCCATGAAGAGAACATAACAACTATAAAATATAACATAGTAATCGAAAAGAAACTAAAATCCTAAAAACTAAAATCCCTAACAGTGGTCCCATCATTGCATTGTGTTTTTTTTTTATTCTCCAATTTCGTTGTATGATTCGAATCATGTCATCTTGTCATGAAAACCTATGAGCATAATTCATGTTATTCGTTCTTATCTAGGTGGGTTCGGTCAGCAGCAGCAACAGCAAACCGGAACGGCCCATGTTAAATATAACCCAGTTGTTGGTACGGACGTTGTGGTCAAGTCCGGGATATCGCAGAACATCAACATCAAACACCATTGCATCACTTGTATGAAGGTGAGGAATCAATTGTTGGAATCTTCGGGTCAGTTGAGTGACAGATATTTTCACAATCAGGAGTGTCAGATTGTAAATATTGTTCTTTTTGAAGTGAAAACATCTTTAGGCGCGTTGATTGGTATTTTTGGTAGGAGGATGAATTTATAATTTCGCGTCATTTTGTTTTATATCATAGGCTAAATTATAGTCTAAATAATATCAACACGCTTAGACCAATAGGAGCGGAGCACCAATGAATAAAGTTTCAAAATCAGGGATTTTTTTTCTCTTGATAGCTTCCGTTGCGTGTTAGCGTCAGTCCAAAGTAATTACTCTACGCGAAGGGGAGTCGGCAAGTGCGTTGCCAGTCTGTTTGTGACTGATCGAACGAAACGCAACAATGCAAGCACTGTTACTTCAAGTCGGTGTTTCTGTGTGTCGGGTGGTCGTACCGGGGACGAGCCGACACATTCATGCTGAAACCAGTAATAGCTTCAGTCATGACATGTAAATAAACGTGACAGGCCGTATTGCGCTTGCACGGCCTGCGTCAGACTAACGATGCGTAATACAGGGGCCTGTGTACATATAATATTGTTTTTTTTTTTTCAGCTCATACGCTTGATTGATTAATAGACTTTATAAAAATGTATGTAATTACTTCTCTGAGTACCAATCGATATGAAAACCACACTAATGTTAATAATTCCAGTCCGGTGAAGCTGTAAAAGCCTTGCAAGGTCAATAGCGTGGTCAGTTCGGAAAAAATAGTTAACAATTTCAATGAAGAAATTCTGAAATTTAAAATCAAAAAAATCAAAGTCAAAAATTTTTTATTCAGTTTAGGCCCTAATAAGGCGCTTATGAACGTCATAAACTACCACCGGTTCGGAAACAACCCAGTCATCGAGAAGATTAAATATTGTCATTCGATCTATAATTAACTTAAAATTTCAAAAGAGAACATAGTTATTTCATTTTTATGCGTTTGGACTTCTGTCAAAAGTCCTTAGGACGTTGTCGATTTTTTATTCATTTATTTTGCTGCAGATCAACCTTACATAACTTTAAGTGATGAATGACCGAATATTACGTTATATTTATAAACTAACTTGAGCCCACGACTTCGTCTGCGTGGAGTAGTTAATTTGAGCATAAGCTCTCAAAAGGAAAAATCCTCGATTTTGAAACATTCTTCACTAGGGCTCTGCTCCTATTGATCTCAACGTGATGATATTATAGACTATAGCCTGTCTTGATAAATAACCTAACATTGAAATAATGTTTCAAATCGGACCAGTAGTTCTTGAGATTAGAGTGTTTAGCCAAACAAATAAGCTTTATAATAACAGTATATGTACTCTACTTTTTTCTCGTACTTACCTCGAGCTGTCATTCAAATTACAACAATTTTTGATAGAGTAGGCCGATTTTGATGAAACAAAAACTAAGTTACTCCTGGGGATAGGCTTTATGATTTTCTTGGTATTATTGTGAATACTTTACCAGTGATGCGTGTTCATACAAACAGGCAGAAAGACAAACATTTCTAAAAATGATTGATGATATATTACTTATTCCTACACACCTGCAACAATTTTTTTTCACAAAAATCCAAAAAGTACAGACACCATTATTATAATAGGTCTTTACCTATGAAATTGCCGTTCTGCAGTACTGGCAATTTTAAATCAAAATGATTTTAGTTTCAATTCTAATTTCAAATTAATTTTATTTTAAAAACATGGAATGCTTTTCCAAAAGTAGTCCTTTGTTTATTGATTAGTGTTACATTTTCATCGCATTTCAATCTTTTTTGTCATCATGGATACGTTAAAAATTCGAGTAATTATGGTATATGAGTACCGTCGTGGCAGCAACGCGGCACAAGCGGCATGCAACGAATTTCGACCTGAAAAATGAACCTCGCGGTCGTCCGAAGGCTTTGGTCGACAATGACGAATTAAAGGCGAATGTGGAAGCTGATGATACACAATCTACGGCTGAATTAGCGGCAGCTTTCGACGTTAGCGTCAAAACAATATTAGTCCATTTGCGTCAAATTGGCAAAGTAAAAAAGCTTGACAAATGGGTGCCCCACGAACTCAATGATCGCCAGCGCTAAGTACGCGTCGAGACGTGCCTTGCACTGCTCAACAGACACACAAATGAAGGAAATTTGAACCGCATTGTTACCTGCGATGAAAAATGGATTCTGTTTGATAACCGTAAGCGTTCAGCAAGTTGGTTGGATCCTGGTTCAGCACCTAAACAATGCCCTAAACGAAATCTTACCCCTAGAAAAGTGATGGTCACTGTTTGGTGGTCTAGTGCCGATGTGATTCATCACAGCTTCTTACCAAACGGGGTGAGCATTACTGCAGATGTGTACTGTGAAGAACTGAACACAATGATGGAGAAGCTGGCACATCTCCAACCAGCATTGGTCAATCGATCGTCTCCGCTGCTCCTGCACGACAACGCGCGACCTCATACTGCACAGCAGACGGTCTCCAAGTTGAAAGAACTGGGGTTGGAAGTTCTCCGTCGTCCGATCTACTCACCAGTCATTGCACCTACAGACTACAACTTTTTCCAGAATTTGAATAATTCCTTGGCGGGAAAAAAATTCAATACCCGAGAGGCAGTACAAAATGCCTTTGAAGAGTTTGTTGCCTCATGTCCAGCTGATTTCTTCGATTAATACAAATAAAAAATACATGAAAATAATCGTTTATTTTTTTTCATACAAAACAGCAATTTCATAGGTAAAGAGCTAATATAACAATATAAAAATATACAAGAATTGCTCGTTTAAAGGTGTTAGATAGATTAGATTAGATATATAAAAGTGACCAAGATAAGATATTATTATCACACTTAACTAGTTACAGCTAATTGTTAATGCATGTTTTTATTTATTTAAGAAGTACAATCTTCTTTATATATAAATTTCTTCTGTACGTGTGTATGTCACTGAAGTCCTCCCAAACGGCTGGACCGATTTTGATGAAATTTTGTCTGCGTGTTCCTGTGGATCCGAGAATGGTTTAGATTCACATTTGGATCCTGTTTGAATTTTAGATTTTTTTTTTATTATTATTTTTAAGGCAGGACATTGTTCGCACGGACCACTAGTAATATATAAAAACATTTATACCAATGTTACACATGTAAAATATGAATATCATAAAAAAACTAAAAACCATATAGAGGGAAAATTTTGAACGTCGTTCTTGGTGTATCAAAACTGGAAATCTTAAAAAAAATAAAACATGTCTTATCAACTATTAAAATTGGATATTGCTGATTTTGACGTCTAAGGACACAATTATTGCCCCTGCCTACAGTGGGATTCTTACAACCTGGCATTATTAATCCTCTATTTGACAAGTGGTTTTGGAATATGTGTATAATAAATATGTATTTTTTTTAATTAAACAGGAGTATGAGAATAAATCCCTGGAAGAGTTGCGGCTGGAGGATTATACAGCGGGACGCAAAGGCTCAACTACCGGAGTGTTTGGTGGTTTCCAACCTCAACCTGAGAATAAACCTCTGTTCGGAGCCACTGGTATGTATTCTATTGAAACTCTTTTTAATGTGAAACATATCTATAGGTGGAGGTTAAACGGGATTGTTGACGTGGCGACACAAAACGCGAACATTGCACTATTAACGAAATACTCAAAAACATTCGCAACCCTATCTGTATAAACATAAGATTCAAATTTTTTTATCGGCCACTCATTATACTAGTGTTACGCGGAACGCGCCGACGACCTAGCACCCTTTGATATATGCCGCCAAAAATACCGCGCCTGCGCCTTATTGAATTTTTCTATTTTGTATTCAATAAAAATTAATATTTATGTATTAAAACGAATAAACAGTCTTTATTTTATGGGACAAAACTGTAATGCCTTATCTTTTATTATGCCATAGCTGATTCCTGTCGTAATCTGTTCTTTTATGCATATAACTTATATAAAACAATTTCGATATTTCACATCTGCCAGGCGTCCCGTGACGGCTCAATTTTTATTTTATTTTCTACTAGTCCCGTGCGAAGCCTCTAAGAAGAAAATAGGACTAAAAATAGTACAACCATCTAATGATATTATATAAGTGGCCTCGACATTTTAATTATTTAGACCGTTGTGACAACCACACTATGGCCTAGCCGGATAGGCTGCAAACTACTGGTGGCATCAAGGCTTATGTCTACTGTTGGACCCTCTTTTTTTCTATGATTGGAGACAAGCGAACAGGTGGATTACCTAATGTTAAGTGATCACCACCGTTCATAGACACTAGCAACACTCGGGGAGTCGCAAGTGCGTTGCCGGCCTGTGTTTGAGAGGGAGTTAAGTGGAGCTGAGGAAAGGAAGGTGGGCGCTCTCATTGACCAAACGAAACGCAACAATGCAATCACTGTTACGTTCACGTCGGTGTTTCTGTGTTTCGGGTGGTATTACCCCGGACGAACCGACCCCTGGCCCACCTCCCCCTTTCCCTCACCTATTCTCTCCCTTCCACTTCCCTCTTCTCTCCCTTCCCCCATTCCCCTCTAAACACAGGTTGGCAAAGCACTTGCAATTCCGCTGGTGTTGCTGGTGTCTATGGACCGGAGGTGAGCCGCTTGTCCGTTTGCCCCCCCTATATGATTTAAAAAAAAAAACCTATTCATGCTGAAACGAGTAATAGCTACAGCAAAGCTATAATAGAAAACAAGCCACACAGCGAGCGCTATGTACAGTTTTGTATATATAAATGGAATTTTGTTAGAAGTTGGAAGTTGTCTAAGAACATGTTTCATCATCAGGTTTCGGTCAGACAGCGACGACGAGCGCCCCGAGCATGTTCGGTGGTGGCGCTATCGGCACATCGGCTTTCCCACAAACTAGTGAGTTATTATCCGATCTATATATTTAAATTAAAAATACATTATACAGTTTAAGCCCCAAGAAGGCGCCTATGAACGTCAAACTGTCGTGAGGGTCAACGTCCATAATCAAACTGTCACCAGTTCGGACAAATAACCCATCGATAAGAACAGACAAGGGACTCGATCGATTAAATTACATATGTATTAAAATCCATATGTTGAGAGGTGTAAGTGCCAGCCATCATCACAAATCACAGATGCATTCAACGAAGCCTCTCTAGCGTAGAGCCCCGCTGAAGTTATTTTTGGTTTCAGCATGAATGGGTCGGCTCCACCGGGGTAGTACCACCCCTCTCACAGATAACTGACGTGAAATAACAGTGCTTGCATTGTTGTGTTTCGTTCGGTCAGTGAGAGAGCCGGAGGCCCACGTCCCTTCCTCTTTCCTGCTTTCCCTTTACTTCCCCTCCCCCTTCTCCCATATACAGGCTGGCAACACACTTGCGACGTCCCTGATGTCGCTAGTGTCTATGGACGGTGGTGATCACTTAACATCACGTGACCCACCAGTTCGTTTGCCTCCTTTAATATAAAAAAAAAAACATGAGGCGTGAAAGTTTTCTTGCTTAGATGTAACTAATCATCGTGATATTATTTTTATCACATGTGATAAATTCCGACCAGTTACATTTTAAATTTGGCGATTAAATATGATTCATAAGCGTCATTTAGTAGATTAAAAATGAGATAATTTCTGATATTAAGAGTTGTTTATAAATTATCTTTAAATACTTTGAAATATTTAAGTGTACTTGAACAAACAATCACTTCTAGCTGATGGTACATGTCGCTGATATATGATCATTTTATCTCTTTTCCATGAATTCCATTGCCGCCATATCGTTATGGAATATTGCATATTACAACAAATATTAAAGCACGTCAATCTCGCTTTCGCGATTTTTAACTGCAGTGATTGATCTATCACGTGATATATTTTATCACTAATTCTATAAGTTGTGATTTATGAAATATCCTACTGTTTACATCCACACTATTTTAACTTTATTTTTGGCACGCAATCTTTCACGTTATGAAATATTGTAAATTGCAACAAATCTTGAAGGCGTCAATCGGTATCACGCTCGGGCGATTTTTAACTGTCGTGATTGATCTATCACGTGATATATTTTATCACTAGCTATATAACTTGTGATAATTAAAATATTCTATTATACACCCACTATATAGATATTTATGATGTTTAATCTTAACTTTGTAATATTCAAGGTACGTTTTCGTTCAGCGGCGGTAATCAGAATACGACAAATACTACAGGGCTGTTCGCGGCTAACAAACCCGCTTTCGGGACAACACCAACTACTGGTGAGTATTTTTTTAAATTAAATATATGTGAGATGGGGTTAGTGGTATGTGTGACTGGTTTACATTTTTAACCCTTGGACTGTCGAAAACCATAACGATTTAAGTTCAAAAAGACATTGGCATCATGCATTGGTCAACAGACTATTGGCAGCATAAGTTAAAAAAGAACCCCTATTTCTTTAAAAAAAAATGGAAATCTTTGTATTGTAAAATATGGTAATTAAAAAAATGATTCGCCATTTTGAGATCTGGGTGTTAAAGTCGTGGGGCAACAAAATCATTCTGTAATCGAAGCATATCTCTGTTTTCAATTTTTCTTCCTCCGTACATAAAATGTGTTCTTAATATAATGAGCAAAAAAGGTGAAGCCGCGAGTATAAGCTAGTCTCTCTTATTAAATATCTATTTCAGGTACACTATTCGGTGCAACGACGACCCAAACCCCCACTTTCGGCACGACCACGCCTTCTTTCGGCTTCGGTTCCAATACGAATAATCAGGTATACACTGTTTTTTTTAAGTGTAACTTATCATGGGACTGTATGAATCGGGTTTTATAGGACGTGTGGAAATTTTATGGAAAATATGTAACGAAAAAGCGACAGCTATATATGCATGCATATGCAGGCTGTATGTTGAGACAGTAGCAATATTTGTGGAGGATACTCTGCACTCGATTCTCGTCCTAAATGGATATAGTTCTTAAATTTACTATGAAAGGCCGGCAACGCATTTGCGACTGCCGTGGTATTGCTAGTGTCTACTGACGGCGGTGATCACTTACCATCGCGTGACACGTATGTTCGTTTGTCATCAATATAACAAAAAATCACTCTTGTGACAAAAAAATGTAAATTATATGAATGTTTGTAGTCGAGGATGCTGTTCGGTTCGAAGCCGGGGACGACCGGTTTTGGGACGACTCCGACCAGTACAGGGTTCGGTGCCTTCAGTACCGGTGGTGGGATCTTCGACGCGAAGACCACGGCACCGGCTTTCGGGACCACCACACCAGGTACGATTATTTTTTTTGGCAGAAGATAAATTTAGAACTTCGCTTCATGACATGCTAGTAAGTGTGGCCGACCGTATAGTGCTTGCGCGACTTAATAACTTAATACGCCTTAATAACAGCCTGTGTATATGTAAACATGATGCAATAAAAAACAAAACTTGTAAAAAAAACCCGTCTTGCAACTCAGTTCTACCTTAAAAAGTTGTGAGATCCATGTAATACTAGGTCGGTTACACTAGATCAGTATACTTCATTAAGTCTCGATTTAAGGAACATTATGTCTTAAGTTTTTTAGGGGTGTAAGGGGTGTCGAGTAACATCTTAAGACTTGAGACACCCAAGCCAACCTCACCTGCACATGGTGCACCCTGCTGAATAACGAACGAGGCAATGGCGAGAGCGGGGTGGTAGGGTTTATACAGCCCGACTGGGTCGCAACCACCATGTACATGGCGAAAAAGCCCGTCATAGTGACTCGCTTCTGCGCGTCATGTTTCGGTATCAGCCTGTGCATATCCAGTACCGGGTGACTTTCGTCATTATGGCCGGCTTGACAGCGGTGACCGGCGATGGATAATCTGTCTCTCGGTGGTTGCCGATTTTTCTGGATTGTACTATGCTTAACATCAGGCATAGTGCAGTCACTGTCGTGCTTCGATAAAAAAAAAAGTTATTACGTAATTAGCTAACCTAATAACACCTTATAGATACCATATCAATATTAAAAACATTCTTAACTTTTCAATTTAAAAGATTTAATTTTTCAAATAAAATATATTAACTTGGCAATCTCACTAAACGTTCTTGTTTAACACAATATGTATGCGTGGTATTATTTCAGTGTAATCTATCTAATACCTTTAAACGAGCAATTCTTGTATATTTTTATATTTGTATATATTCGGGATCTCGGAAACGGCTTCAGCGATTTCTGTGAAACCTAATATGTAGTTGGTTTCGGGGACGATAAATCGATGTGGTTAGATTCCATTCATAGATTTTTTTTTATTATCGGAGCTTTTAGGCAATGAAAAAATATAGCTCATGTTATGGTGTTTTATTCGACCCTCGATCTCCACGATATATCCAAGAACGGTTCATATTCTTAACGGCTCATGGTCGTGATCTCTGTTCGGCATACACCAAAACTCTTGAGATCCCTCAGCACAGATCTACATTATATTCAAACTCTTTCACAGCTACTGCCATACAATTATGATATATTGAAACAATCAGTAACTCTAGAATCCAACTACATCACTATTTATTTGAGAAATAGGTGGCAGAGTGTTCGTAATTTTACAGTTTGTATTTATAATCGATTTTTGCTGTGTATATATATATATATATTATATCTTTGTTATTGTTATATATTTGTATATATGTTTATTGGTGTATGTATATGAGTATATTTATTTTATTTATTCATGTATATATTTGACCACTATACATATACACCTACAAAACTATTTGCTTGATAACAATACCGCTGGTTACCTGAAAGAAAATGTCTTATATCATTTTGGTTATTTATAGCATTAAGCTCGCCAGTGTACAAACAAATAAAAAAAAAAGTGCAATAAAGAATTCTTTCATTCATAGTTAGAATATGAAGGTAAATTTCGCCGGCGTTGTCAAAACAAAAATATTTAGCTCAGGCGGGAATCAGCTGCTTCGAAATCCGTTTAACCCCTGTTCGAATCCGAGTAACAGCAAAAGATATACCTTTTTTTATTCTTTTATTATTTATTTTTTTTTGGTGGAAAATATGGTAATTTTGTGAAGCAAACCTAATAGTTTATTTTAATTTAAAAATGTTTTTAAAGAACCGAGCTAGGCTCGGTCGCCCAGGTACATTTAAACATGTTTTCAGTTTTCGCTCTGTCTGCAGTCCTTTCAACTGCCTCGACTCGACTTCTTTTGTGATATTTTAAGTTGGCAATTTTGTACATTTGAGAAGTACATGTAGGTTCGAATTGTAGCGACTGTATAGTTTTAATGAGTGCTTAATTTCGGCAGCTTTCGGCACTATGACCGGCGGTTTCGGCACAAACACGTCGACAACGAGCGGGCTCTTCGGCACCAACACTTTCGGCAAACCGGCGACGACCCAGCCCTTCGGTTTCAACACACAACCCACCGGTGGACTCGGTAACTTAACACCCACTTATTTTTTTTTCTAACTTTTTTTTATTTTTATCTGACACTATCCTCCGCCCGCGACTTCGCCCGCGTGGAATAGTTACTTCGGGCTAACACGCAACGGAAGTTGTCAAAAGGAAAAAAACCCTGATTTTGAAACATTCTTGCTTACTATACTTAGTTTTCTTACAATCCTCGTCACACTGTGCCTATGTTATTTTTTTAACAAAAAAAAATCCTCAGGTACCGGATTAGGCACCGGACTGGGAACGAACACCTTCCAAGCGAAACCGGCAGCACCAGGCTTTGGTACACTCGGCTCCAGCACCATGTTCCAGCAGCCGGCTAATAACACATTCAAAACTGGTAAGTCTAAAATACCACTTGTTTGGTCGTTCAGAAAATAACGTTCAGTTCGCACTAGTGTATAACACACAGAAGAGCCTTTAATCTAGACATATTTAAAAAAAAATTGAGCCGTCACAGGACGACTGTGCAGATGTGAAACATCGAAATTGTTTTGCATAAGTTATATGCCTAAAAGAACAGATTACGACAGGAATCAGCTATGGCATAATAAAAGATAAAGCATTACAAATTAGTTCCATAAAATGGTGACTGTTTATTTTATTACATAAATATTCATTTTTATTAAATGCAAAATATAAAAATTGAACTAGGCGCAGGACGCGGTATGTTTGGCGGCATTTATCAAAAGGCTCCAGGTCATCGACGCGTGCCGCGTAACAGTAGTCTAATGCGTGGCCGACAAAACAGTTTGAATCTTATGTTTATACAGATAGGGTTGAAGATGTTTTTGAATATTTCGTTAATAGTTCAAAGTTCGTGTTTTGCGTCGCTACGTCTCGCCACGACAACAATCAGGTTTACCCTCGCTTATAGATTTTTCACATGAATAAGATTTTAGAAACGCTTGTCTGTCTGTTTGTTTGGACACGCATACGCTCACGATAAAACCTCACCAAGTAAATCATAAAGCATATCCTGGAGTAACATCTAGTGTTTGTTTAAGTAATGGGTTCGTTGACAGGATTGGAAGGTGGTCTGGGCGGGGGCATGTTCAGCAACCCCTCGACGTTGGGCGGTTCCGCCTTCGGGCTCGGTACTATGAACGCGAACAACAACTCTCTCGTCAAGTGAGTACAATGTACCTGCTTTTGCCGCTATCATATTCTATGGCACAATTCAAATTCTGTGCCTTAGTTTTTCAGTTTGAATAAGAGATATTTGTGAAGGGAACTTATTATGATACTGTAGGAGGGGGGGGAGGGAGGGGGGGGGTGGAGGGGGGGGCGTGGTAAAAATAGTTTTGCATTAAATATAAGGAAGGTATGTATTTGTGTGTATGTGAATGTATGTAATTAGTGGGTCTAGTGGTCTATCCCATGTTTTAGAATTAGTAAAACGAGTAATAGTTTTTTTTTGGGATGTAGTGTACGGTTGTATAACAAAGTCCCAAAGGATATTACCGATTTGCCGGATTGTGAATTTAAGCGCCACGTCAAGCGGGTGTTCGTGTCAAAAGGATATTATAGAGTGAATCAGTATGTGAACGATAGTGATGTCTGGAATTGACTCATCTCAGTGCATCCATTAAAAACGTTTCTGTCATGTATGTAATATAGTCTAAATATTGTATATATTTGTTAATATGATAAACCAGATCGAGTTTCTTGCTGGTTCTTCTCGATGACTGGGTCGTTTGTCCGAACCGGTGGTAGTTTCTGACGTTCATAAGCGCCTTATTAGGGCCTAAACTGAATAAAGTATTTTTGATTTTGATATCCAAATTGACTAAATGTATACATTGTAAGTGGTAGATCCACACTGAAGCTATGACTGGTTCAGCATAAATGGGTCAGCTCGCTCGGGGTAGTACCACCCGACTCACAGAAACATCGACGTGAAGTAACATTGCTTGTTGCATTGTTGCGTTTCGTTTGGTCACTGAGAGCGCCGGAAGATCATCTCCCCTCCCCTCTCCCTCTCGTCTCCCCTACTACCGCTACTAATTACAAATTAAATGTTTTGTGAAGGTTGATTATTTTCATTAGATATAAGTTTCATTGGTTTCGAACAGATGGCGCTTTAAATTAGTTTATTGATATAAAACTGTAGGAACAACGACTATTATAGATATCTCATAGATGGTGTCACGTCTTAATTTTACTCTAAACTACAGTTTATCTTATTGTGTTCTGTGAATATATACAGCGTAAACTCTTTATAACGTAGGAATCAGTTCTACTTTGCGAGTTTATCGCAAACCATATATATATATATATATATATATATATGTAAAGAAAATGTATTTAAAGAAATATCTAATAAAATATAATAAATATAATATCTAATAAATATCAAATATCTACATTTATTAGTAGCTCATTTTACAAGATACGCATTCATTTCAACCTTCAAAACTCAGAGTGCAAATGATTACATAAAACTTTTTGATATTATAACAAAAATTGAGGATATTGGTATCCTCCTAACTAACCAGTATCCTGGAATAAATTCAAACGAATTCAAAAGATTCTTAAATGAGAAACAAATACAAATGGTCTTTGCTGCAGTAAATGCACCGTTCTCAAATGGCCTCAACGAAAGACTGAACCAGACACTAGTCAACAAAATAAGATGCAAAATAAATGAGAAAAAAAAGACAGCCTGGACAAAGATAGCTCAAGAATGTGTGAATAAATATAATGATACTAATCATTCAGTTACTGGTTTTGCACCAAGCTATCTTTTATATGGTACTGATATATCAATTATACCAGATGAATTAAAACAAGTAAATTCAAATGACAATTGGGTCAGAGATAAAAAATAGCACTAGAAAATATAATAAAGTCGCATGACTACAATAAAAAGATTTTTGACAAAAATCGAAAATCCTACGAATTTAAAGTTGGAGACATGGTATATGTGGAAAACGGAAATAAACTTAATAGGAAGAAATTAGACGAATTGAAAATTGGACCTTATGAGGTTGTTGAGAAAATTTCAAACACGATATATAGAATAAATACAGTATATAGTAAGCAATATGGCTTTCGCCAAAACCGATCAACGGGCGATCTTCTGGCCTACATACTGCACCGCTGGGGGGAGGCAATTGACAAGCACGGCGAGACCTTGGCAATCAGTCTCGACATTGCCAAAGCATTCGATAGGGTCTGGCACAGTGGTCTTCTCTTCAAGCTTGCGGCATATGGTCTCCCCGGCAATTTATGCAAACGGATCTCTGGCTTTTTACATAAGCGCAGAATTCGTGTCCTTGTCGATGGATGTAATTCGCAGCTCATGTCAGTCAATGCAGGAGTTCCTCAAGGCTCTGTACTTTCACCTACTCTGTTTCTTCTGCATATCAATGATATGTTGCCTTTTGGCCATATTCATTGCTATGCAGACGATAGCACCATCCGTGAGTGCTATTACAGCAAGCCTTTTTGCGGTCGGGTGGAGACCGAAAAGAGACTGCAGGAACTTGTCATTAAGCTCGACCGGTCCTTGCGGCTCATATCAACATGGGGGGGGCAAGTAATTTGGTCGAGTTTAATGCTAACAAAACACAGGTGTGCGCGTTTACCTGCAAAACATCTCCATTTACCCCTCTCCCTGCTCTCCAGAATGTCTCGCTCGCAATGCGCGACAGCCTCAATATCTTAGGTATAGACATTCGCAGCGACCTCAATCTCAGGGATTACATCGGGAGCATAAACTCCACTGCATCTCGGAGACTAGGAATCCTGAACAGGGTGCAGCGGTTTTTCACGCCTGATCAGCTATACCTCCTTTATAAGGCACAAGTTCGGCCTTGCGTGGAATAATGTTCGCACCTCTGGGACGGTTCCGCCAAATACCTACTAGATGCCCTGGATAGGTTGCAGAGACGAGCTGTCCGCATTGTTAATGATGCAGACATTACACAGTTTATAGAGCCGCTTCAGTTGCGCAGAGATATTGCCTCACTGAGCATGTTCTACCATCTGTATCATGGCGAATGTTCTGCAGAGCTATTTAATTTAATCCCTTCCTCTCCTTTTCACAACCGATCCACTCGCGCTGGGCTTCGGAGCCATAGTTTTACGGTTAATCCTATCTTGGCACGAACTAAAAAGTTCGCAACTTCTTATCTTTGCCGTACCGTGAAGCTGTGGAACAATCTCCGTAACGTAAAGAGACATTTACACAGGCCGGCATGACAACGGCGTCCGCCGAGGGATGGCGTGTCTTTCGGTGGTCGCCATTGTTTTTGGATTGTACTGTGCTCACCATCAGACACAGTGCAGTCACTTTGCTGTGCACAATAAAAAAAGAAAAAGATGTAAAGAAAATGTATTTCTTAAATATAACATGGAGTTTCGTCATATTCTAGTTATAAACTCTAATAAATTAAGTATAATAAAAATAAACGTAGTGTCAAGTCAAAGTAATCTATGCAATAGTAAAGAAAAATTGTATGAACTAAAATTTTAAAAGATAAACTTGTAATGTCGTTTCTATGTTTACAGATAAGTATTTATGTAGGTAATTGTGTAATTTAGCGTAGTTTTATATAATTTATTGTGTAATAAATAAACTTTCTATGTTTACAGAGAAACACATACAAGTTTTATTCTTTTTTTCCAATATTAATCTTATATATAACATATATATATATATATATATTTTTTTTTTTCTCGAACTTATTACGCTATTGACCTAGCAAGGTCTTAACAGGTTCACCGGACTACTAAGGCGAGCGGTTAAGGCACTCAGCTGATTTATTTTGGTAACTTAGGGGTGATCGTGTAGTGTTGTAGCGGTGATGTATATTTGTGTGTCACCGTATCGCGCAAGCAACGCACTCAAGGGCTCCCTACCGAGGGATCGAACCTAGGCTTGAGCCGCTGACGTGGGAGGCCTAATCGGGTTCAAAACATATATATTTTTGCTCTTCCCTCAGTATAACGAAAACTCTTTATAATGATAAAAGAAATGCTCGGGTCCTTGAAATTCGTTATAAAGACATTATTACCCTGTATTATGTGATCTCGCTTTTTCTATATAAAGTTTTTAGGCTGACTCATTAGCCTTATTTTATCATAATTGTAATTCAACACCTAATAACTTAACCACAGCAACGCGTAGCCGTGTCAGCTAGTGTATGTAATTTGATACATAAAGCCAAAGAAATTTCACTTGCTCCTCGTGTAAACACTGATACACATACCGTTTTTTTTTAATATAGTCCTTGATGTTTCTTTCTTTTAGTAACACAATGACCGGAGCATCGGTTACGGGCAACGTCCATGAACAGATACTTAACTTGGCAGCGAGACCATACGGTGACTCACCCCTCTTTAAGGACCTCCTGCCTGATTCCAGTATGTAATCAATCCATTTATTATATATTGCCTCTCTTTTACTTAATTTGCAGCAGTCCATAATTTTTTTATTTTTTTTAATTGTACTTTGTTTAAAGGAGCTTTTATTCCACCGAACATACCAGTCCCATTGTTTCCCAATCTTACTAGCTTTATCATGAGAGTCGCTGATGAGATATCATTACCAGATCACACAGCTTCCTAGTGTCACCCGAACAGGGTTCAGCCAAGATGCTTCGACAAATACCTATGTTCTGGCAACTACTTTTTATACTACTCATCAACGACTCTCTTTCGATACGGTTCTTAGCACACTCCATCAAATCCATAAATGGTATTCAACAGTGCCTTCATCTAAATGTAAATGGTTAGTCGAACATATGTTTCATAATGGATACACACATATTCTGATGTTTATATTTTTTATTGTGTGTGTGTGTGCGCGTGCGTGCGTGCGTGCGTGCGTGCGTGCGTGCGTGCGTGCGTGCGTGCGTGTGCGTGTGTGTGCGTGTGTGTGTGTGTGTATGTAAGTGTGTATTTGTGTATTTGTCAAGACAAGGTTTAATAAAGAAATTTACTCAGCAGTTTTACTGAGTAGGTCTATTTTCACGTAATATCGCCTAAATATGCTAGTGCCAGATCTTAGCACAGTTCGACATACATGTACGTTAGATCTATCTCGTTAACCAATTCTGTGCCAACTTTAAAAGTTATAGTATATTTAATGTACGATTTTGATGTAAAAAAAAAAGAAAAAAAATGGCAAGTTATTAAAACTTTGTTTCGAATAATTTACTTTCGGTTTTGAACATTTAAAGAAAAGTTTTTTTTTTTCAAGTTTTGAGACCGAACAAGAATGTTTTCTGATTAATATTGTAATGTAGGTATTTGAAGCGAACAATGAGGTGATAGGACATTACCATGTCGATCCCCAAACAGCATGTCGATATTTAGACACAAACACTTATGAAAAAGCTATTCATTCACTACACACATATAGGTATATTTTAGGTAACTTTTAAGTCTAGGTTTAATTATTCCTCGGTTCACATCATCACTTAAGATCACGTGATATGGTGATTAATCACTAATGCTTAAAACAAGAAAGCATATTAAATAGAACTATCTTGACAGCGACCAATGCAGATGAGGTACTGAAGCCGACGAACCCGACAGCGTTGAAAGCGGTCCTGGAGCGGTCCCAGGGCAGCTCCTACCGTCTGACCCCTCCCTCTTCAGGAGGATCGAAGCTCAGGCTGCAGCCGAGGACCGGTCCAGCACATGATAAGGTAGCTCACCAATTTTCTTTTTTTTTTTACCACATGGTTCCTTTATAAGACTTGCAGTAGGGTAACTGGTCTCTTCTCGATGTAAGGTATGGACAAATACTTCACACCAGTACACGATGTATTGGCAATTTCTAACTTTGAGAAATCTACATTGCTATATTGTTCCCACGTACGGTGATACCATAAGCATATTTCTTAGGTTTACTCGCACGTTTTCCTCTGTCGTGACCTGATAGTGTTACCAGTTTACATTAGTATATGTATCCGAATTTCGGAAGATTCATTGGTACATCTGAAATTCCTCGAAATCGAATAGGAACTGTATAGTGATTGGAGTATTCATGTATTTTGGGGTGTAAGGAGTGTCGAATAACATCTTAAGACTTGAGACACTCAAGCCAACCTCACCTGCACGTGGTGCACCCTGCTGATCAACGAACGAGGCAATGGCGATAGCGGGGTGGTAGGGTTTTACAGCCCGACTGGGTCGCAACCACCATGCATATAGCGAAAAAGCCCGTCATAGTGACTCGCTTCTGCGCGTCGCGTTTCGGGATCAGCCTGTGCATATCCAGTACCGGGTGACTTTCGTCATTATGGCCGGCATGACAGCGGCGAGCAGCGATGGATAATCTGTCTCTCGGTGGTTGCCGATGTTTTTGGATTGTACTATGCTTAACATCAGGCTTAGTGCAAACACTTTGTCGTGCTTCTATAAAAAAAAAAGAGATGTTTCAGATCTGTCGATAATCTATTTCAACTATCGATAATTAGTGTTCAACTCGTACAGAAATCGTTGTTCGATGGCTTGGAGGAATCCGATGCGAGCTTAGAGGACAAGCTGTGCCTGAAGCCGAGCCGGAAACGTCTCGTCATACGAGCTCGTACCAGCAACGAACATTCCAGAAACGACACAACGCTCGACTCCACACTCAACAATAACAACAGCAACAATGACAAGTATGTTACCTTCAGTATGGACTATACTTTTTGGCCGCTCTGAATATAGCCGTAAGTACGGGCTTGCGTACAATATAATTAAGATTTTAATACAAAACGAAGTAAAAGTAGTATTATAGGAACCTAAATTGATATTTATTTATCTTTAAATTGTCTGATGTTATACATATAATATCTTTCTATTATTACGTAAATTTGTGATCTACTAAGCTATATTCAGGGCGGTCAAAAAGTTTGGCGCGCACTATACTACATAGAACAAGATAACGGAGACTCGGATGACAGTGCACGTTTTCGAAAAGCGCTGAGTATGTGAAATGGACACATTGTGAGACAATCAAACAGTCACAAACCATCAATCTCACTCAATCGCTTGAGTTGAGAGGTTTATATCTTAGGTTTAAGTAATATATTGTAACTATCTAGTTAAGTCAGACGACTTACCTACTTAACATATTCTAGGAATCTAATACCTTTAAACAAGCAATTCTTGTATATTTTTATGTTTGTATATATTCAGGATCTCGGAAATGGCGTCATCTATTTCCGTGAAATTTGGTATGTAGGTAGTTTCGGGAACTATAAATCGATCTAGCTAGATTTTATTCATAGAAAACTTTTTTTGACTGAGTTTTCAGGCAATGAAAAAATATACCTAGAATATATAGGTAAATTTCGTCGCAGCTGTCAAAACAAAAATAGCTCAGAAGGAAAACGGCTGCTTCGAAAATTTGTCTAACACCACTTGGAAACCGAGTGACAGAAAAACGATACCTTTTTTTTTTGGTAAAAGAAATGCTAATTTTGTGAGACAAATCTAACAGTTTATTTTAATTTAAAAATATTTTTTAAAGAACCGAGCTAGGCTCGGTCGCCCAGGTACTATAAATTACATTGGAACATAGGTGATAAGGCCATCCGGCGACATGGTGATTAAATCTGAGAAACGATTTTGCTGAATAAGACAAGCGATAAGCCCTTCAGGCCGCTTGCTAAACCTCATAGATTTCAATTAGAAACAAGTTAGTCTTAAGCCAGTCTTTGTGCCTAATAAACTTCTCTCTGAATTAAAATATTGTATTTTTAAAAACGCTCAACTGGCCTGAAACGAACTGACTATCTATTCTCCTTGCAACTTTGTCCGCGTGGAATAGTTACTTTTGGCCAACACGTAGCGGAAACTCTCGATCGGAAAAAATAACCGATTTTCAAATATTCTTCATTGGTGCTCCGCTCCCATAGGTTCTAGCTTGATGATTATATGTATATATATATATATATATGTGTGTGTGTGTGTGTGCATGATGATAGCCTATAATAGCCTTCCTCGATAAAAGTGCTATCTAACACTGAAATATATATAAAGTGGGCATTTATTTGTATTTTGATCCAATATTTTTTTATTACGAAATAAATGTTTGTCAATGTTGAGTATCGTTATTAATTCTACATTTCAACAGTCTCGAACAGATGGCGCTTTAAATTAGTTTGTTGGCAGGAAACTGTAGGACCGGTTGTTATAGATATTTTGTATATGACAGGGTTTTGAATTTTGAATTTCTTTTTTAGTAACGCGTGACCGGGTCAGATAGTCATGTAATATATTTGTCAATATTTTTCTTACGGATTGGAAAGGATGAGGTTTATGTAGACTGAAATATAGTTGAAACAGTGTTAAAAAAATATATGAATTGATTTTCTAATTTTACAGAACGACTGAAGAGACCCAATCGGTCCTTCGAGCCACCGATGATGTCAGCAACGGTTCTGCTCCAACAGCTGACGCAAGAGAAACTACCGTCGATAAATCCACTAGGAGGGACGATGACCGTCCGATGAGACGTGAAGGATTCGGCGACAGTAAGTGTGATTTTTAATCGTTTCGGTGATATTCATTAAATGAAATGGAACTTATGATAAAATAACCTCAAAATCAAAGTTTTTGCTAACTGACTATTGGCTATTGGCCTAGCAAGGCCTTAACAGCTTCACCGTACTATGCAATATCAAACTGTCATGTGCTGGAACAGTGAGTGTGGGTTTTAATCGTCTGGGTGATATTAGTTAATCGAAAAATCTAAACTAGGATAAGATAACCTCAAAATCAGATGTAAATTTCAAACCGTAAATTGGTGGGTAGGACGATTTTTTTTACTACTGAATAGCTAACTCCTACCCTCAAGCCGGATATTGCTAAACTGCATTTTTTTCCAGAGCTAGAGATGTAACTTCACTATACTGATTGCTACATTTGATATAACACAACGCATAATATGCACATAGATACATGAGATATAACTCTCTGAGTCTTGAATGACAATCAGTGTTGGAGGCCTAACCTCTTACAGCACATATGCTGAATCAGGGCCTATTTGCTACACACATATAACTAAATCCTACATTTTTATTTATATATTTTTACATTTATATTAAACTAGCCCCATCCCGCGACTTTGTTCGCTTTTTTTTTTCGAAATGACTACGCTATTGACCCATCAAGGTCTTAACAGCTTCACCGGACTACTAAGGCGAGCGCTTAAGGCACTCAGCCGATTTTATTATGGCAACCAGCTCAAGGGTGCACGGCACACCTCGGCTTGGCTGTTGCCTGTTGCATGCAACATCGCGACCTATCTTAGCTAACCTAGCTAACTATTCATATATGTATAAGTTGTTGAAACGTATATGTGTACCAAGCATACACACCTGAACAACTCTTTCACATATTTATTATCGGAAAATAACGACGTTGTTCGCGTGGAATAGTTACTCTGGGCTAACGCTAATATGCAGCATAAGCTATAAGAGGAAAAAACACGATTTTGAATTATTCTTCATTGATGGAGTGCCTATTGCTCCTATTGGTATTATCGTGATGATATATACCCTATAACCATCCTCGATAGATGAGCTATATAACACTGAAATAATTTTTCAAATCGGACCAGTAGTTGTTCCTGAGATTACCCCCTACAACGTCACGAACTCACAAACTTTACCTCTTCATAATATTAGTATAGATAATATAAACAAGGAAATGTGTTTACAGATCTGGATCAGACGTCGTCAAGGAATGACAGTTGGTGAGTGTTCACATTTTATTTATCTTCTTTTTTATATATATAAGTTTCTTCTGTACGTGTGTATGTCACCGAACTCCTCCCAAACGGTTTGACCGATTCTGATGAATATTTCGTGTGCGTGTTTTAGTAGTTCCGATAATGGTTTAGATTCACAATCGGACCCGGTAGGTGGCGATGCAATTAAGTTTTAGATTTTTTTTTTATTATAAAGGCGCGATAAACTTTGCTAGGCACGCAAATAGCATATAATTATGATTTATAACCATAATAGTTATTTCCTTATTTACAGTTTTCTAATATTGTGTATTGTGGTTGATGTGAAACATCTATAGGCGGAGGGTGAACCTGATAGTTGGCGTGGCGACGCAAAACACGAACATTGTAATATATTTCGTTAATATTATTACTCAAAAATATTTGCAACCCTATTTGTATAAACATAATATTCAAACTGTTTTGTAGGCAACTCGTTCTACTAATGTTAAGGGGAATGTGCCGACGTCACGTCTAATAAAAAGTAAATGTACAGACAGAAATACATACGAGTACAGCATTAAAGTGGAAATTAACATATACGAACACTTGCAAGAAAGCGCTCACATGAACCAGATAAATTTCGGTAAATCATATATGGGAAGAGTAGGATGTCTAAAGGGTTTATAGCAATAACTTCGTAGGATAGATTTGATATAAATGAATACACCTAGGGTATATAATTCCAGGTTGAAATCGCCGAACTCTCTATGGAACGAGAAGGAGAATCCGGCCGGTTGGGACTCTACACCGAGATTATATCCCAATTTAGGTGAGTATTTAGGTAAATTAAGTGGTATCTTAGTAATTTAGTTAGTAAATTTGGTGGTGCAATGATCATTAGTGGAGTGTATAGAAATGTAAAATGGCGAGTATTTAGGTACTAATTTAGGTAAATTAGGTCGTACCTTAGTAATTTAGGTAGTAAATTTGGTGGTGCAATAATTATTAGTGGAGTGTATAGAAATGTAAAAACGTGAGTAATTAGTTACTAATTTAGGTAAATTAGGTGACACCTTAGTAATTTCGGTAATAAATTTGGTTGTGCAATGATCATTAGTGGAGTATATAGACATGTGGAAGGGAAGATGTAATATTGATTACTTCCCTAAATTAAAGCGAAATTTAGTATTTAAGAGACGACATGGAAATGGGGAACAATAGGTATAATGTAGGTAAGATATGCTCACGAGTGTTCCACGTTAATAATGGGTATGTCTCTTCAAATCCCAACGGATATAGCTGCGTATACGCGTGGCTTGGTTCGTCGTGACGTGTAGTTGAAAGAACGCCAATAGTTGTGTTACTTGCGGATTAAAGAAGTTTTTTTCAAATTTACTTTCGGCATCCAATCTTTCAGATTATTACTGCCATTGTCTTGTAGTTAATAATATTACAAGCGTCGTGTGATTATTTCAATGTTCCAACAAGATGGTGGCTCTCTTGTTAGAACATTCCAGGGAGTTTTTGTGGCATAAGAATTTCATGCTCCGTGGTATTGTTTTCCATTCACTTCACTTATGCACAATAAACTAACTATATTACGTTAAACAACCAAATTTACAAAATATAGAGTCAAATACCACAAGATTATGAATAAAATATAAAATCCATTACATGACAGACTAAAATCCCGTCAAAAAATCCACTATGAGGTTTATTAGGATTAGGAAAGAGGAGAATTAGGATAGTACAGTCCTCGCCAAACTTTTTGACCGCTTTTTATACGTTTTTTTTTAATGTCATATGAGGCAAAGGAACTTATGGGTCACCTGATGTTAAATGATCACCACCGTCGTAACCAGCAGCACCACCAAAGGAGTCACAAGTGCGTTGCCAGCCTTTGTTTAGGACGGGGAATGGGGGAACGGGGAGGGGAGAGTAGTCGAGGTGGGTCTCCGGCGCTCTCACTAACTGATCGAAATACAACAATGCGTGCAATTTTACTTTACGCCGGTTTTCTATGAGAGGGTGGTAGTACCCCGCCCGAGCCGACCCATTCATGCTGAAACCAGTAATAGCTTTAGCGTGGCTCTACCACCTACATAACCTAACACCTATATAATGTATAACAGTGAGACAGCTTAAGGATAAAAAATGGAAAAACAAATCTATAATGATATCTTGATTTCTGTTAAACTATTGACTGTATCGGCTAATGAAATTGAGGAGGAATGGAGTTTGATAGGTTGAGATAAATTCATTCACCATGTCGATTTCCATATACGATACAGCGATACTTAGATAAATAATTAAATTAATGATCTAATAACAATTTATGTTATGATGTCCGTTTTTGTACAACACATGTAACACGTAGTTACAAGTATATACATATTTAATAGGAGTTCCATGGAGTAAACGAGGAATGAAAAAATAAGAAGAAATTGTTTCATTTATTACAGATAAAGAAAAACCATCAGACACGACCGAGAGACGAGCTAGTTGGTAAGTGTTTGAAGATTAGTATTAACAAGGATTGTGACACGTTTTAAATATTATTTATAAATATGTCTAATAAATATCGACCTATCTAGACATATAGGTTATATAGGCTATTAGATATGTCTAATAAACTCTGGGGGTAAACTTCGCTTCCGCACACCAGATTAGGCCCCCCTCGACAGCGGCTCAAGCCTAGGTCCGTTCCCCCGGGGTGGAGCCCTTGAGTACGCTGCTCGCGCGATACAGGAGCACAAAATCTTACATAATTGTAATGCTCCAGTCGATAGTAATGGATCTATTCTATAGAATTTTATCCAGTAGTAATACAGTCACCACTGGAGAGTTATACTAAATTCACCAGCTAATAGTATATATCCAATAGTAATTGCATCAATGCAGTAGTTACTATCTAATAGTAATTAAATAAATAATAGTTGTAATCTTAGTTAGTATGAACACTATGTCAATAGTGCAATCGGCTTGTCAATAGTATGAATTTAATATGTTGTGTAGTTTTTGAGGGTTGATAAAGTTTTTTGACCGACTTCGAAAAAGGAGGAGGTTCTACGTTCGGTTGTATGTATTTTTTTTATGTATGTTAATCGATATCTCCGTCAATTGTGAACCGATTTTAATGATTCTCTTTTTGTATGATTCGGCTATACTCCAAGGTGGTCCCATATAAATTTGAATAAAATATTCAACCCCTAAGGGGGTGAAATATCGTTTATTTGATTTTCACCCACTTCGTGTCTACATATATTCCTGTACTTGAAACCGATTTCAACAATTTTATTTGAATTACCGAAACCTGGGAATAGGTGTTCTTCAAATTAACAAAAAATACAACCATAAGGGTTGAAAATAAAGGGATGAATAAAGCTTATATGAATAAATGAACTTCCCCATAAGCTAAATTTAATGAAAACTTGGAACAAACTGTTGTAGTGATCCAAATATCATTTAATCAATCCTGATTTGATCATGAAAATTGAGAAATTGGAATGGAACTCCTCAACGGCTTACAGCAGCTATGTTATGTTTGGGTACATATGACTCGTTTGATCAGGACTTACATGTGGGGTTATGACTGTTGAGGTAATTCCCGTGGAACGGACATTAGGAAAGATGAGGTTCTGAAATTCGTTCACAATCAACCTAATTTGACCAGTTGAATCTAGTACGGTGTAATATCATGTTTGTTTGTCAAGTTATGAACTTATTTTATAATTAATTAGAACCATATAAATATATTTATATACACTAAAAATGGAAAAATAAAAATTTTTACAAAAAAAATTGAACCGACTTCGATATCAAAAACTTATAAACCACTGAAAAGTAAAAAATAAATATATTATTAAATTAATCAAATTAAATCAAATACATGAATTTTTGCGCTACCTACAGATATATTGGAAGTCGGTGCCAACCGAAATTTCAAATTTGTTGCAGGTAGAAAAGTATATTACATTATACCTATATGTATATATATAGAGTGGACTTCGTATCTATGTACATATGATTTTCGGTTGGCACCGACTTCCAGTATATCTCTAGGTAGCGCAAAAATTTATATATTAGATTTAATTTGATTAATTTAATAATATATTTATTTTTTACTTTTCAGTGCTTTATAAGTTTTTGATATCGAAGTCGGTTCAATTTTTTTTGTAAAATTTTTTTAATTAGATTTCTTTATTTTGTTTAGTATAATCCAATGGTAATGTATCCAATAGTAACACATACAGTCAATAGTGAACATCCGTATAGTAATTAAGTCCCGGTTTGTGTTTCAATAGTATTATCGGCTGGGCAATAGTATGGATTTATTATATTGTGTTGTTTGTGATGGTAAAATATTTTTGATTTAGATTTCTTTATTTTGCATAGTATAATCCGATGGTAGTGCATCCAATAGTAATGCATACAGTCCATAGTGAACATCCGTATAGTAATTAAGTCCCGGTGTGTATGGCAATAGTACTGTCGGCTGGTCAATAGTATGGGTTCTATATGTGGTGGTGTTTTCGAAGGTTGACGACGAGACCGCTGAGGCAGCCGCTGGTGGCGACCGGCAACCCTGATGCTGTCGACAACTCCGTACGGGAACTCGGAGTCAGGCCTGACACCTCCACCACGTCTCTTGATAAAGAAAACGTCGACTTGCTTTCCGGTAACACTTTCAATCTGCTCACAATTAAATAATATCTAACTGTCAGTGTTAGCAATTTGTTAATTGACGGGTAGGATGCGATTAGCTACCAAGGTGACAACAAAACAAAGTGGTCGCACGGAATTACTTATATTAGGAGGAAACAGGGAGTCACATGTTACATAAGTAAATTTTTTTTTTTTTTATTGTAGCACGACATAGTGACAGCACTACGCCTGATGCTAAGCATAGTACAATCGAAAAACATCGGCAACCACCTAGAGACAGATTATCCATCGTCGGTCGCCGGTGTCATGCCGGACATAATGACGAAAGTCACCCGGTACTGGATATGCACAGGCTGATCCCGAAACGCGACGCGCAGAAGCGAGTCACTATAACGGGCTTTTTCGCCAATGTTTTCGACGTCACACATGTGGTGCCATCTCTGCTGCAGTATGATCTACGTTCTGATTTTATTAAAGAACGAGCTTTACCAGCAGATCCGCACGCGTTTTTTTTTTTTTTTTTAAATTGTATAAAACAATTATAAAATTGTGAGACTATGTACAATTATAGAAATGTTCTTTAAAACAAATGTAAGTACGACATGCACACCATTTAAAGTAACATGTACTGTATACATTAGATAAATGAATACTAACAGTGTGCCAAATGAGGTTTATCATCAGCAACATATTTGGAATTTTAAACCACAGACACAGACAAAAATTTTCTTTTTCTGTTGTTTTCGGTTTGGTTTTAAAGATTTCACTTCCACCGCGTGTAAGCTCCACACAACTTTTTTATATCAGGTGAATGATTAGACAGTAGCAATATTTATGGAGGTAACTCTGCACTCGATTCTCGTTCTAAATCGATTTAAAAAATAGGTGCTTAATATTTGACCTAATTCTCTAGAAACATAAAAATTATACTCAATCCTCAACAGGTTTACGTTAAAGCAGTGTCAATGACTGTCGGGAAATGAAAGTGAAGCGAAAAAAATTGTGGGATCAGCAAAAAAAGGGTTTATTTTCTTTTATTATCAAAACTTATTAACTCCGTTTCGCCCCTTGCAACTTTTGGCACCGGTCTTGCACCATTTCTTTTTACGTGGGGAATCACCCACCCGGGGGAGAGGATGAGTTATGTCCGGCTTGTACGGACTAAAACCCCACGGTGTACCGACAGATCGTTGTGTTGGTGCGGCAAGGGATCGTTCTAAGCTATTCCCCTTAGATAGCCGCTCCGACGGTCCGCCCGACATTTGTATCAATACTTTTGAAAGTCTTAGATCAAACTTTAACTTAAGTTCTCTTTGTTGTTTATTAATATTTGGTTTGATATTATTATATTATGTTAGATGTGACTACGAACTATCATCTCTTTGAACATAGTAAGCGACTAACCCAACACCTGGTATATAAATTAAGAAAGTTGATGGTAATTTCCCGATCCCTTTAACCAACCAATCCTGTTATCCATCCCGAAGGTGCTTCTTCAATGTCGTTGAATTTCTGCCGGCACCGTTACGGCGAGCCCCAGCAATATTCCAACTGTGAAAAGATCGCCCATCAGATTCAAGGAGTATACGGTTCTCATTACAATCGTTTTTATACCTTTCCTATTAGTGTTGCCAGGTCGGAATATTCGAATTTATGACTAAAATATATAAGAAAAACTGTTGTACGCATATCTTGGAAAAGTAAATCATGGATTATTATAGAAAATAGTATCTAACAAGCCCAATAAGAAATGAAAATGCTTCAATATTCCTACGCGGGGTAAAGTTAGCGATATTTCGTTCAACTTGCTGCGCATATTGATTCCTTATAGACCATTTTGTTGTTATGTTTTACGTGATTATAGAAAGCCATGTGATGTTTAATTCTTTCTACCTAACCCTGATATATTTTTATTTTTTTATTGTAGCACGAAAAAGTGACTGCACTATGCCTGATGGTAAGCACAGTACAATCAAAAAATAATAGCGACCACCGATTGACACACTGTCCATCGCCGGTCGCCACTATCATGCCGGCCTGTAGAAAGCTGGATATGCACAGGCTGATCTCGAAACGCGACCTGTAGAAGTGAATCACTATTACGGGCTTTTTCGCCAATGCCTCGTTCGTTATTCAGCAGGGTGTACCATGTAAGCCTCGCGTGATGTTACAATCTGTTATGATTGGAATATATGGAGATATACGGTGGAGATGTTAATTGATGTACTGTCCTTTGATAATATTTGTCGGTTTTACTATATTGTGTGGTGTAATTTGATGTGTTATTTCAGTGTCGGAAGAGAACTTTGTACCGCCGCGAGACCTGCCCCCGCACCCGACTGGCATTCGGTTTACGAGACCCGGCTACTACACTATACCTACACTCGACGAGATGATTGGTAACATTGCTTACATATTATATTATTCTTATACTATGTAAAGTTGCTTAACAAATTTGCTTTATTTCATGTTACTTTAATCAACTCCTTGGCTGACTGTTTAAGACCCATATCTCAGAATGACATCATGTCTTCGAAGTTATACTTTTTTTGGCGCGTTAGGGAAAAATTACGAGAGTAAATTTTTACGATGCGAGCGCACCCTGTCATGAAAAACCGACACCCTTAAGTTAGCTATAGTCAACATTTTGTTGCATTGTATTTGTTGTTTTTATTTCTTTGTATTAAATACATTGTCGTTTTTTAAGCCAAAGAAGTATAACTTCTAACGCGTGTACAAAAGTACACACACACACTTTTTTTGTTTAACGACACTGTGAATTGTAAACTTCAAACAAAACATTTTTTTTTTTCAATTGTAACAAAAAGTTTGTACAAATGAGAAAATAATATAAAATATATTTTAGATAAAAATAATTATTCTACAATAAACGATTTGTCATTTTTCAAAGTGTTGTAATTAATCAGGTGTTTTTTTTAAGCTTATGCTGCCAATAATCTATTAACTTGTGACTCGTGTGGTCTATATTCGGTTGTGTGGAGCTTAAATCTTTATGGTTTCGAGCAGTCCAGGTGTTAAAAACCGTGTAATCATTTTGAAATTTAACAAAATTAGATTGACCATTTTTGATATATTTTAATAAGAATTTTTTTAATTACAATTTTAAAATGTTATCTTTATCGCTTATACCGATTTCTTTCTTTTGTATTTAGATAAATGCATACCATTTTTGTTGTCCAGAAATGTTACTTTGCAAAATGTACCTATCTATAATCTTACACATTTTTGGTGTTACAAATGTTGTATGGAATAAATTCTTAGTAATTTTACTCTCACCACTGTTAAAATCGTTCTCTCTCTTTCTGCCACGCCGAATATCTATCGTCTGTCCTTGTCGCGTCTGTTTGCAAAACGTTGGTTAATTTTTCTATTCTGATTCTATTCTGCAGACTCTTAGTCCGCACCTTTTTTGTTTTTGTTTTATTTATTGTGTACGTCAAAAATCTTATTTGTGATTTATTGTTATGATTTCATTTAACTATTAACTATTTTAGGACGGACTTTTTAATGATGTTATTGCCTTTATGGTGGTTTCATTTTGGTCATTTATGGCTATCTTTAGGTTATAGTCTATAATGTTCCACGCCGGAGCGTCCATGGCCAGATAGATTAACCTACTAACCGTTTCGTCTGGATATTTTTTTATGTTATATCAAAGGAGGCAAACGAACTGGTGGCTCACGTGATGTTAAGTGATCACCACCGTCCATAGACACTAGCGACATCAGGGACGTCGCAAGTGCGTTGCCAGCCTGTATATGGGAGAAGGGTGAGGAGAAGGAAACGGAAAGAAGGAAAGCGAAAGGGACGTGAGCCTCCGGCTCTCTCACCGACCGAACGAAGCATAACAATGCAAGCACTGTTATTTCACGTCGGTTATCGGTGAGAGGGGTGGTACTACCCCGGAGGAGCCGACCCATTCATGCTGTAACCAAAAATAGCTTCAGCGGGGCTCTACCACCTACATATTTTTTTTAAACTTTGTATTTTGATTGTCATCTTAGTTTGAGAAGTTTATATAGTATATGGTAACCTCGTATGTGGTATGGGGTAATGATATAGATGTGTTTGTGTGTACAGGATACATGCGTGGCGACGGTACGTGCGTGCTCCCGCACCTCACGATAGGACGTCGTGGGTTTGGGAACGTATACTACGACTATGAAATCAACGTCGCCGGTTTGGACCTCGATGATATCGGTTTGTATTTCTCTCTCTCTCTCTCTCTCTCTCTCGCTCTCTCTCTCTCTCTACTTGGACAACATTTCACTAAACCTCCGTTTATTGTGTCTTAGATATTTGTTATACATTACTAGCTGGCCCGGTGAATGTTGTCCCGCCCTGATTAAAAAACCTTGACAAATTATTCACCTAAACCTTCTTCGAGAATCATTTTGTTACTGGTGAAAACCGCATGAAAATCCGTTCAGTGCTTTTTAAGTTTACACGAACACACATACAGGCAGAAAGACAGACGTGGTGGAGGACTTTGTTTTTTAATATGTTGTGATAAAATATCGTATTTGTCATTAAAATTACAATAACTTCTGATAGAGTGAACCGATTTTAATGAAACCAAGACCAAAACTCGAGAGACATTTTCTTTTTTATATCAAAGGAGGCAAACGAACTGGTGGGTCACGTGATGTTAAGTGATCATCACCGTCCATAGACACTAGCGACATCAGGGAAGTCGCAAGTGCGTTGCCAGCCGGTATATGGGAGAAGGGGGAGGGGAAGGAAAGGGAAAGCAGGAAAGAAGAAGGGACGTGGGCCTGTTTTATGATTTTCTTGGTGAGGTTTTATCGTGAACGCAGTACTCAAGCAGTAATGCGTTACCAAACAAACAAACAGACAGACAGACTTGTCTAAAAATGATTGAGATGCATTTTATAACTTATTCTTACAAAAATTTTTTTCACAAAAATCAAAAAATTACATGGCAAAAATAAAAAAAATTACATGCCCATTAGATTTACGTTCTTATGAGGTATATATAAAATAAATTTTGGAAAAATAAGGTCTCAAACAAGAAGTAGCACAAAAAAAAGGCTTATGGTAACTATAACACTTGTTGACACTACTCGACAGTACACTTCCTGAACAAGGAAGTGATCATCTACCCTGAGGAGTCGAACAAGCCACCAGTCGGTCAGGGTCTGAACAGGCCGGCCATCGTCACCCTGGACCGTATCTGGCCGAGGGATAAGACCGACAAGCGTCTCATCATGGACCCTGACAGGTACACGTTGTAAACCTATGTTCATCAATTTATATCGATATTAATCGATGCTTTCTAGAAAAATCTAATTCATACTAACACATTTATTGTATAGTAAGCTTATGGAATAGTTACTTTGGGCATGCAGAGGAAACTCTCAGAAGGAAAAATGGAAACCGATTTTGAAACGTTCTTCATTGGTGTTCTGCTGATATATAGCCTATGGCCTTCCTTGATAAGTGAACTATATAACACTGAAAGAATTTATCAAATCGGACCAGTAGTTCCTGAGATGATCAGCATGTTCAATGTACTAAACAAAGAAACCCTCCAGCTTTATAATATTAATATACTTTACTATTCTTCACGTGTACTTAACTCCAATCGTCATTTAAACTTTTTGATAGAGCGGACCGATCTTAATAAAACAAAGACTATTTTTTTTTTTAACTTTATTTTTGTCAATCAATCTTTCTGATTATTACTGCCATTGTCACGCAGTCAATAATATTACAAGCGTCGTACGATCATTTCAATATTAAGCGTCGTGTGAATCAATATTCTAACAAGATGGTGGCTCCCTTGTTAGAAACTTCCAGGGTGTTTTTGTGGCATCTCAGAATTTCATGCTCCGTGGTATTATTTTCCATTCACTTCACTTATGCACAATAAACTAACCATATTACGTTAAATACCGGCAAATTTACACAATATTGAGTCAAATAACACTTAAGATTTTTGGGGCGTGTTCAATGTAATATGATAAAATCAAACACTGACTTTGCAACCGAAACTTTCAATATCCACTTCTTTTTGTCGAGGAAAAATATGTATATCTGTGACATCGAATATGTCGTTGTTTTCTAAAAGGGCCAGAGACAATTTTTATGGCCAGCACGCTACAAGATTATGAATTAAATATAAAATCACTACATGACGGACTAAAATCCCGTCAAAAACTCTCAAAGACCAAATTACTCTCGAAGATATGCTTTATGATTTTCTTGGTGAGATTATGATGTTAACGTAGTGTTTTAGCAGTGATGCGTGTTTATACAAACAGACAGAGATACACAGATAAGCAGGCATATCTAAAATTGATTGAAGTGTATTCTATTACTTATTCCTAGACAGTGGCAACAATTTATTTGAAGAAAATCGAAAACGTACATACAAATTAGATCTTTTTTTTTTTTAAATAATATCAAAGGAGGCAAACGAACTGGTGGGTCACGTGATGTTAAGTGATCACCACCGTCCATAGACACTAGCGACATCAAGGACGTCGCAAGTGCGTTGCCAGCCTGTATATGGGAGAATGGGGAGGGGAAGGAAAGGGAAAGCAGGATAAAGGAAGGGACGTGGGTCTCCGGCTCTCTCACTGACCGAACGAAACACAACAATGCAAGCACTGTTATTTCACGTCGGTTATCTGTGAGAGGGGTGGTACTACCCCGGAGGAGCCGACCCATTCATGCTGAAACCAAAAATAGCTTCAGCGGGGCTCTACCACCTACAAAAGATCTACATTCATATTATATGGATAGAGATATGGTCAATATGCAGTTGCCAGCTGTTTTTATCTATGTACCTAATACCTTTAAACGAGCAATTCTTGTATATTTTTATATTGGTCTATATTCAGTATCTCGGAAACGGCGTCAATGATTTCTGTGAAACTTAGTATGTTGGTATGTGGTTTCCGGGACGATAAGTCGATCTAGCTAGATTTCATCCATAGAAAACTTTTTTGTCTCGGTTTTCAGCCAATGAAATAATATAGCTAGAATATAAAGGTAAATTTCGCCGACGCTGTCAAAACAAAAATATGGAAATTGGCTGTAAGGAAAGATTCGTCTAACCACAGTTTGATTCCGATTGACAGCAAAAGAGATATTTTTATTTAATACTTTTTTTTTTGGTAAAAAAAAATGGTAGTCTTAGGAGGCAAACCGAACAGTTTATTTTAATTAAATTTTGTTTAAAGAACGATTTTTTTTTTCGAAATGACTACTCTATTGACCCAGCAAGATCGTAGCAGCTTCACCGGACTACTAAGGCGAGCGCTTAAGGCACTCAGCCGATTTTATTTTGGCAACCAGCTCAAGGGTGCACGGCACACCTCGGCTTGGCTGTTGCCCGTTGTATGCAAAATCGCGACCTATCTTAGCTAACCTAGCTAACTATTCATATATGTATGAGTTGTTGAAACGTATATGTGTACCAAGCATACAAGCCTCAACTAGTCTCGATCTTCCAGATACTAATATATTACTCTAGGTACATGTGTTGGGTTACCATTTCGACATTCTTACATTTACACGACCTGTTTTTACTAATATTGTTATGCATACAGCCATCACTATGGGCAAAGATGCTGGGGATTATATTTGTTTTTGAGTACGATGAATGTATGTGCAATAATTTTAGTTTTCTTCTGCGTTTAAAGTTAACCCGACATCGTATGCCCACTTACATAGTAAATCAGAGTTAAATAGTGGTAGAGGCACGCTGAAGCTATTACTGGTTTCAGCATGAATGAGTCCGCTCGTCCGGAGTAATACCATCCGACACACAGAAACACCGACGTGATGTAGTAGTGGACGCATTGTTGTGTTCCGTTCGGTCAGTGAGAGCACCGGAGGCCTACCTCCTTTCACCTTTCCAATCTCCTCTTACCTACCTTTCCCAACACAGGCTCGTAACGCATTTGCGACTCGCCTGGTGTTGCAAGTGTCTATGGACGGTTGTGATCACTTAACATCAGGTGACACAACTGTTTGTTTGCCTCCTATAACATTTAAAAAAAAAGTAGAAATATTGTACTTTCTTGCTTCTGAATAAAAAAAAAAAAACAATGATTATTTCCCCCCACAGGCTGAAGAAGATGGACTACGAAGGTAAACTGCGTCGTGTCTGCGAGAAACATAACACAGAGTTTATCGACTATCGTCCACAGACTGGCAGTTGGGTATTCAGGGTGAGTTAATTG
>JACEII010000130.1:647982-663914 GCA_014332785.1 Antheraea mylitta
GCTATGTAGGGGGTAATCTCAGGAACTACTGGTCCGATTTGATTTGACCGGGGCACCAATGAAGAATGTTTAAAAATCTGGGTATATTTTCCTCTTGAGAGCTTCCGCTGCGTGTTAGTCAGAGACTAGTTATATATAACATCATTTGTTTAATATAGTAAGTATTCTAATTTATCGAATTTCATAATAAATTACCGGGTCCGGCGGAAGTAGTCTCGCCCTGATAATAAAAAAAAAACAATTATATACCTAAATCTTTATGAAGCACTATATCTACTCTTTTTTTTTATCGAAGCACCTCATAGTGACTGCACTATGCCTGATGTTAAGCATAGTACGATCCAAAAACATCGGCAACCACCGAGAGACAGATTATCAATCGCCGGTCGCCGCTGTCATGCCGGACATAATGACGAAAGTCACCCGGTACTGGATATGAACAGGCTGATACCGAAACACGACGCGCAGAAGCGAGTCACTATGACGGGCTTTTTCGCCATATACATGGTGGTTGCGACCCAGTCGGGCTGCAAAACCCTACCACCCCGCCAATACGTCAATAAATACGGATGACGTCACACCTTCATAATTATCTCCGTGGTGTTGCCCTGACGATTAAATTAATATATATTTCAGCGTACGGTGTGCAGAGTCCGACAAGCGAGCTCGCACGTCTCGAGAACAGACAGAGCCATGATGTACAGCTGATGAAGGCTTCCCTCTACGCTGATGCAGGTATCATGACTTATCATTAATTTGACTTAATTAATATGAGTTAACACCTATTTTAGACGGTACTAATATTTTACTTGTAGTATTGTTTGTGTGGATGTGCGTAAGTAGGTGTATGGGTGTGTGTTTTAAAACATTTTTCATCTGTGCTCCGCTCCTATTGGTCTTAGCGTGATGATATATAGCCTATAACTATTCTCGATGAATGAGCTATATAACACTGAAAGAATTATTCAAATCGGACCAGTAGTTCCTGAGATTACCCCCTACAACGTCACAACATCACAACGTCACAAATTCACAAACTTTACCTGTTTATAATATTAGTATTATATATAGGTATATATATATATAATAATGATTGAGTATCTACGAGAGTAGTGTAAATAGATAAATAGGAGTTTTTGTCGAGATTTTAGTCTGTCATGTAGTGGATTTTATATTTTATTCATAATCTTAAGTGTTATTTGACTCTATATTTAGTAAATTTGATGGTGTTTTACATAATATAGTTAGTTTATTGTGCATAATTGAAGTGAATGGAAAATAATACCGTGGAGCATAAAATTCTGAGATGCCACAAAAACTCCCTGGAAGGTTCTAACAAGGGAGCCACCATCTTGTTAGAATTTTAACTCACACGACGCCATATTGAAGTGTTCGGACGCTTGTAATATTATTGACTACGTGACAATAGCAGTAATAATCTGAAAGATTGATTGTCAAAAATAAAGTAAATAAAAAGAAAAGATATATAGCGTTATTAATTTGGATGTTATATTGAAGACAATCTGATACGCGGTTCCGCACGCGTTTTATAAATTGCACTAAAGAAATGTAAAATTGTGAGAACATGTACAATTACAGAAATAGGGTGTAAGGGGTGTCGAGTAACATCTTAAGACTTGAGACACCCAAGCCAACCTCACCTGCACGTGGTGCACCCTGCTGATCAACGAACGAGGCAATGGCGATAGCGGGGTGGTAGGGTTTTACAGCCCGACTGGGTCGCAACCACCATGTACATGGCGAAAAAGCCCGTCATAGTGACTCGCTTTTGCGCGTCGCGTTTCGAGAACAGCCTGTGCATATCCAGTACCGGGTGACTTTCGTCATTATGTCCGGCATGACAGCGGCGACCGGCGATGGATGATCTGTCTCTCGGTGGTCGCCACTGTTTTTGGATTGTACTATGCTTACCATCAGGCATAGTGCAGTCACTTTGTCGTGCCTCAATAAAAAAAAATGCTACTTCACAAACATTTGTAATTACGCACTAACATGACACGCACGCCATTTACATATAACATGTGACATACATTTAGATATATAAAATTACTATGTTTATGTCGAATGGGGTATACCATCAATAACATATTTGGAACTTTATGTCACTATATAACCCTATCAGTGTTCACCCTCAATCTATTCTTTTATACTAATATTATAAAGAGGTAAAGTTTGTGAGTTTGTAACGTTGTAAGGTGTAATCTCAGGAACTACTGGTCCGATTTGAAAAAAAAATATTTCAATGTTATATAGCTCATTTATCGAGGATGGTTATAGACTATATATCATCACGCTAATACAAACAGGAGCGAAGCACTAATGAAGGATGTTTCAAAATTGGGGTCTTTTTTTTCCTCTTGAGAGCTTCCACTGCGTGTTAGCGTTTGCCCAAAGTAACAATTCTACGCGAACGAAGTCGCGAGCAAAGGTTAGTCTAAAATAAAATAGGCCATGTAACCAGCTGTAATTTCATTAATATGTCAATGAAATTTCTGTTAAAATCGGTCCCGCTCTTTCAGACTTTACCTTGAACAAACGGACAAAAACAATAGCGTTTCTACTTAATATGCAATTAATAAAAAGTTTTTTTTTTTCTCGATCTCACTACTTTATGGGTCTTGCAAGGCCTTCACAGCTTCACCGGACTACGATAAAATGTTGTTATTTTGATATTACAAACAGACGCAGACACTTAATTTTTTTTTAATGGGGAATTTATTTGGGATCTATTGGTTTTTTTTTAATTATATGACACATTTTTAATGATGTTATAGTGTTTATAGCGGATGCATTTTAATCTTTTATAACCATTTTTAGGTTATAAATATATATGAGAACCGCGTCTTCATTCACGTTGGTATAATGGACACATGTGTCGGTGTGTCTGGATATTGTCAATATAGCATGTGAACATTTTGATTATGTATATATAGATATGGATGAGGAGGTGTCCGTGTCGACTGGAGACCAGCTCGTGCCTCGTAGTGCTCCAGCTCTCAGCATAGTGTCCGCGAGCATCTCTCAACGCCTGCCGAAGGAGATACGCCGCGAGGAGTTCCACTCGCCAGGAGTCGACACTGCCGGTATGGTTTTTTCCTTTTTTTTTTCTCGAACTGACTACGCTATTGACCTAGCAAGGTCTTAACAGCTTCCCCGGACTACTAAGGCGAGCGCTTAAGGCACTCAGCGAATTTTATTTCGAGAACTAGTTCAAAGGTGCACGGCACACCTTGAGTTGGGCTGTTACCTAATTTATGCGATTCACCTACCGGTATGACTGCTTACCCTCTTTCCTACTAACTACTAATGATATAAGTTATAATAATTGGTATTGTTTTTTTTTTAATTTAAATAAATTTTAAAAAAAAATTTGATCCAAATCCTTAGAGCTGTTCCTGAAATGAATGAAATTAATTTTTAAGTATTTCTCACTTGAAGTTGTAAGATAATGGAAATGCTTGGTAATTAACTTCCGTAAGTCGTGGTGGGAGTTGAGTTGACTGGTAAAAATCGTCACGTAAGAAAATCGCGTTACGCTACTCTCTCGCCACACGCTTTTTTCTTTCTCTCTTTTCTGTTGTATTTAATATGTTTAGTTCGTATTGCGAGTAGTATAAACTACTGCGTGCGAAGACATTTTTTCTTCATTATACTTTTTTTTTTTATGAATGTCTTTACTTAAAAACTTTTTCATTTAATCATGTATGAAACATGCATAGGTATAGTTTTTTTTTTTTTAACTTTATTTTTGGCAATCAATCTTTCAGATTATTACTGCCATTGTCGAGTAATCAATAATATTACAAGCGTCGTACGATCATTACAATATCAAGCGTCGTGTTAATCAATATTCTAACAAGATGGTGGATCTCTTGTTAGAACCCCCCAGGGAGTTTTTGTGGCACCTCAGAATTTCATGCTCCGTGGTATTATTTTCCATTCACTTCACTTATGCACAGTAATCTAACCATATTACATAAAACACCACCAACTTTACACAATATAGAGTCAAGTAACACAAGATTATGAATAAAATATAAAATCAACTACATGACAGACTGAAATCCCGCCAAAAACTCATAGGTATAGTTATTTACAGTCATGTGGCAACATTTAACTGTCACTTTTCGACCGGAAAACAGTACAAATTTAAATATTACTTTGTAAACATTTAACAATTAAATACTGTTCATTTTCTTATGTTGCTATTTTAACTCTAACCCTTAAATGCATGATTTTTTTAAGAGAGTCTCTTAACTTTTTTTTATTATTTATCGACGTGTTTCCGTTACAGAGGTGCAGATGAGACCGCTGATAGTTCATCCGCACATGATCGTCCTGAAGTACCATCGCAAAGTGCCACCCTTCAAGAACACCATAGCAGGTAAAGTCCATTTTTTTTATTGTAGCACGGCAAAGTGACTGCACTATGCCTGATGGTAAGCACAGTACAATCAAAAAATAATAGCGACCACCGATTGACACACTGTCCATCGCCGGTCGCCACTATCATGCCGACCTGTAGAAAGCTGGATATGCACAGGCTGATCCCGAAACGGCGACCTGTAGAAGCGAGTCACTATGACGGGCTTTTTCGCCATATGCATGGTGGTTGCGACCCAGTCGGGCTGTATAAACCCTACCACCCCGCAAATCCATCTTTTATACATATAATAAGAAGTACGTGGGCGACCGAGCCAGGCTCGGTTCTTTAAAAAACATTTTTAAATTAAAATAAACTGTTAGGTTTGCCTAAAACAATTATCATTGTCTATCAAAAAAAAAAAAAACTTTTTTTTGTCACTCAATTTCCATCTGAGCTATTTTTGTTTTGACAGCGTCGGCGAAATTTACCTATAAATTCTAGCTATTTTTTTCCATTGCCTGAAAACTCAGTTATGCTATTAGAATTAATGAGAATTTAACGTTTATTTATTAAAAATAGCAGAATCGAAAACGTACCATCGGTGGTACGCGCCGCCAAAAAAGACAGTCTAGTGCGGGCCACCGGTGGTACGCGCCGGCGTGAACGTGTTAAGGGTATATTAGATAGGAATGCAAATCTAACGTTTCTGTATTTATTCGATTTTCGTGAAATAAATCGTTGCAGGAGTCTAGGAATAAGTAATAGAAATACATTTCAATCATTTTTAAGAAATGTCTGTCTGTATGGACACGCATCACTGCTAAAGTACTGAGTTCACAATAAAATCATAAAGCATATCCTCAGGAGTAAGTAATTTTTTTTTTTCATTAAAATCGGTCCACTCTATCAAAAGTTATTGTAATCTGAATGACGACTGGAGTTAAGTACGAGTGAAGAGTAGTAATCTATACTAATATTATAAAGCTGGAGGATTTCTTTGTTTAGTACGTTGAACGCGCTAACCTCCGTAACTATTGGTCCGATTTGAAAAATACTTTCATTGTTAGATAGTACATTTATTAAGGAAGGCTGTATATCAGTGTTTCCCGACCTTTTTTAGGTCTTGCTCCACCTAACGTTTATAAAATTTGTATGACCCCCCCCCCCCCCCCCCCCCCCCCCCATAATAATTTTTAACTTGTTACAATTGTTTTGTTCCCTTAGGAAACATAAATGATAAGTTTTAGGAAGAAATCATTATGACATTGTTATCAAAACATCGTAAGTAAATTTTCAAAACATATAACGAAAAACTTACTCGAATTGACGACTCTAATAAGCCAGTTGATATTTTGGTAACGTCAAATGAAATTATACCTGATAATTATTTACGGCATTTTTTTAAGAATCTGCCTTTTTCATTAAATTTGTCACCGATGTCTAACATTGCATTTAAATAACCCAAGCGAAAGGGTTAAAGTCATGTCGAGTCCATTTCTAAATTGCCCCCTTAACTATCAAATTGCCCCCCTGTGGGGCGTAGGCCCCACGTTGAGAAACACGGCTATGTATATCATCACGCTAAGACCAACAGGAGCGAAGCGACAATGAAGAATTTTTCAAAATCGGATTGTATTTTTCATTTTGAGAGATTCCGCTGCGTGTTAGCGTTAGGCCAAAAGTAACTATTCCACGTGGATGAATACGGGAACAGCTACTATATACGTTCTCGGTGTGTAAACATTGAAAATCTTAAAAAAGATAAACGTGTCATATGAACTTCAACACAAAATTCATCAAAATCGGCACAGCTGTTTAGGAATCTAATTTTTTTTTTTTTTTTTTTCGAAATGTCTACGCTATTGACCTAGTAAGGTCTTAACAGTGTCACCGGACTACTAGGAATCTAGTAATATACACAACGTACAGAAGAATTGTGTATTACTTTTTTAATTTATATAACGATCATGTAAATCTAACGTGTCTGTACATTTAGATTTTTGTAAAAAAAAAAGGTAATCTGTCTGGAAATAATTAATTATTTTAAGCATGTGTAGAAATGTCTGCCTGTTTGTATATTTAGATATACGTATCCAAACATGATACGTCATTGCTAAAGTATTTCGTTCACGGCAAAACCTATGTCATAAAGCACATCAACGAGTAACATTTGATCTTTGTTTCATTAAAATCGGTTCACTCTATCAAAAATTAATGTAATTTTAATGACGCCGCGACTTAAGTACGAGAGAAAAGTGGATAAGTAATTAGATTTAATACATTCAGATACTATATTAGTTACTGATTTGTAAATCAAGTTCCACGCGGACGAAGCCGCGGGCACAGCTAGTATATATTGTATAGATTTGTTTCTAGCAGAAAATTCGCGTCGTACACACATACAATGATTGATGTATGTATGTGTATGCGTCGGTAGATTTTTTTTCGTGTCATATAGCAGGCAAACGAACATGCGGTTGGGTCACTTGATGGTAATCGATCACCGTCATCCATAGTCACTAGCAACCTCAGAGGAGTTTGCGGGGTGGTAGGGTTTTATAGCCCGACTGGGTCGCAACCACCGTGTATATGGCGAAAAAGCCCGTAATAGTAATTCGCTTCTGCGGATCGCGTTTCGGGATCAGCCTGTGCATATCCAGCTTTTTACAGGGCGGTATGATAGTGGCGACCGGCGATGGACAGTGTGTCAATCGGTGGTCGCTATTATTTTTGGATTGTACTATGCTTACCATCAGGCATAGTGCAGTCACTTTGCCGTGCTACAATAAAAAAAAAAATGCGTTGCCAGCCTATTTTGGGAGGATGGGAAAATGTGCGATGAAGAGAGGAGAGGAAAAGGGGAGGGGAGAGAATGGGAAATGGGTAATAAGAATAATGTGTCGTTCCCAGGTCGCCTTGATGCCTCTTGCATAGCGGACATGTCGGTGTGCCGCGCGCGACACTCGCGCATCGGCTTCGGCCCCGGGTCCGCCCTCGTTTACGTCACCTCTTACGACTCCATCATGGATTTACCCAAAAGTAAGCACATGATATTTATCATAGATACGAAATTTAATTTGCTATATACAGGAGAAACTCTTACACAGAAATTAGTGAAATTATAAATTTCATCACGTAAGGAAAAAGCGTTACGTACCCATCATACGTATCTCTATGTAATCGGTGTACAATACGGAATGGAATTACCATTTAAATTACTATAATCGCCGGCGTAATCTGGAAGACTAATTGCAAAAAAAAACCTGTATTCAGAATCGTTATTAACGCAAGCGAATTTGCGAGCCAACGTTAGTATTAAATAAAGCTCTGTAAATTCAATTCCATATATTACGTTATTCGCATTAGAAGAGAAATGGGGACATGAGACTTTTGACTTACGTGACGAAAATAAAAATTTAACTAATTTATTTGTAATAAGGCGTTATATATACTTCTTTATTACTGATGTGAAACATCTATAGACGAAGGGTAAACCTGATTGTTAGCGTGGCGACGCATAACGCGAACATTGCACTATTAACGAAATACTCAAACACATTTACAACCCTATCTGTATAAACATAAGATGCAAACAGTATTCTCGATCACTATTGCTACTAGTGTTACACGGCACGCTTCGACGACCTAGCGCCCTTTGATAAATGCCGCCAAAAACACCGCGCCTGCGCCTAGTTCAATTTTTGTATTTACTAAAAATTTATATTTATGCAATAAAATAAAAAAATAAACAGTAATTATTTTACGGAACGAATGTGTAATGCTTTATCTTTTCATTATGACGTAGCTGATTCCTGTCGTAATCTACTCTTTTATGCATATAACTTATACAAAATAATTTCGATGTTTCACATCTGCCAGGCGTACCGTGACGGCTCAATTTTTTATATTAGTTTATTACCTACTCGAAAATGGCAGTAACAGGTCAACAGCCAAGCCGAGATGTGCCGTGCACCCTTGAGCTGGTTGCCAATATAAAATCGGCTGAGTGCCCTAAGCGCTCGCCTTAGTAGTCCGGTGAAGCTGTAAAGACCTTGCCAGGTCAATAGCGTAGTCAGTTCGAGAAAAAAAAAATGGCAGTAACAGTGTAAAAAAATATCCACTACATGACAGACTAAGATCTTGGTAAAGACTCGTAGATTGTGAATTTAGAAGTGTATATGATGGTTTTGTAATGATTTTCCCCAGGTGCGGACCACTCGGCTGTGGGTAATTATGTCCGGGGACGGCTCCCGGACGACTGGTCCGAGCAGACCGTGGTCAGAGCCGCCCTGGGACAGCCGGACAACACGTACGATGTTAAAGTGAGTATAATATACCGGGTTTAAAGTTAGACACTCGCAGTATTCTAGGACATGACACTTCATGGTCACTGGTCACAGTTGTTGCTACATCTTTTGTTCAAAACCGCTTTTAGTTTAAGTGTAATAAGGAATTATTTCCGCTTCTTTCAACGCATAATATACGATACGTGTTATGTCTTACGCGTGTAAACGTTCTGGTGGCAACCAACAGCCTGTGATACTCATATACGTTTTTGGGATTGGCAGTGGCATCCAGAGGCGAAAAGGTAAGCGAAAGTGTTGTATACACCCCCTATAGATTACATACTTTCATATTTCCATAATATGGACAAAGTTAGACTGACATGCATTCCCGTGTTCAGTTATATTAAGTTTTCAAACCGTTCAGTGAGCACGGCTATTTACACGCCTGCCTCACCAGTCACATTTAACTCATAAAAAAATAGTATCAAAACAAATATTAATAGACAACAAAGATAACCTTAGATAAAGCTTCCTCTAAAAATTTCAAAAGTATGGATAATTACTTAAAGAAACCTAGGTTAAATGACTGGTTACAAAGCCTGCAAGTAGCGATCCGGATTTAATAACTTTTGATAATAAAAAGTATAATAAAAAAAATATCCTGTGTTAGTTGTCTTCACTTTCACTACACCCGACGGTCATTGGCGCTGTACTTTAACATAGACGCTTAGAGGATTGACTATAATTTTTGAATGTTTTTAGATAAATAGGTCAAATATTAAGTACCAACTTTTTTAATTGATTCAGAAAAAGAATCGAGTGCCCTCCATAAATATTGCTACTGTCTAAACATTCACCTGTCATATATATATATATTAGCCGTTCTCGTGATTTCGTCCGCGTGTTTATTGTTTGTAGTTTGTCGCGAACAGACATACGGACAGATGCAACAAAGGACTTTGTTTTACAATATGTGGGTATAAATAATTTTACATATTTTAAATGACTTTATTAATCACTGTTTTTTTTTTATATAAGATTCACGCGGACGTAGTCGCGGACACGGCTAGTATAATAATAAAGTAGGGTAATTACTGATATTGGAATGAACATTTCTTTTTTGTCGCATAGGAGGCTCTCGGTCCGCACTTGGCGACGATGCTCGAGTGGTCCCAATGGAGCCCCGCAGGCGCCGGGCTCTGCCCTCGGCTCTCCCTCCGCCCGGAGCCGTCTGCTCGTCTCTCCGCCCTGAAGGAACATCTCCAGCACGCCTCCAACCAACTCCACCGCCTCAAGGTATATACACTCACACTTAGTTAATACGACAGAGCACCTTATATAGATTATAAATAGGTTTTTTTTGGCGGGATCTTAGTCTTTCATGTAGTGGATTTTATATTTTGTTCATAATCTTAAGTGTTATTTGACTCTTATACTTTGTACATTTGGTGGTGTTTTATGTAATATGGTTAGTTTATTGTGTATAAGTGAAGTGAATGGAAAATAATACAACCGAGCATGAAATTCTGAGATGCCACAAAAAATCCCTGGAAAGTTCTAACAAGGGAGTCACTATGTTGTTAGAATATTGAAATAATCGCATGGCGGTTGTTATATTAGTGTATTATGACGACCATTGAGGGAAAACATTGACACTGGCAATTGCTTCTGCAGAGTCATAACAAGAAAAAGAAGTAGATAGTTAATACTTGATTTATTTTTGGCACTATTGTATTGAATCTCTTATGTAGGGGGTAGAGGCACGTTTCAGCATGAATGGGTCGGCTCGCTCGGGGTAGAACCACCCGACCCACAGAAATACAGACATGAAGTAACAGTGCTTGCATTGTTGCGTTTCGTTCGGTCATTAAGAGCGCAGGAGGCCCACCTCCCCTTCTCACTTCTCTCCATCCCCTTTCCCTCCCTCCCTCTTCCCAGTCAATACAGGCTGTTAACGCACTTGTGACTCCTCTGGTGTTGTCGCTGTCTATGGACGGTGGTGATCACTTAACATCAGGTGACCCACCAGTTCGTGTGCCTCCTATCACAAAATATTAAAAATCATGGTAGACTAATGGTTTGACCGATAGAATATTAATTCAGCCTACATTTATTGATTTAAATTGACAGCCCTAGAGGACGGTTAAGGAAATCTCGAGGAAACCTAAACCTGAGAAATGTTCTAGTGGTACCATCGTATATGGAGACAATATAAAACTGTGGATGTCTCAGAGCTTGAAATCGTCAATACGTCGTGAATAATACAATGAAAGGTTAAAAATCAAACGGGAAATTGTTAACACACTGTGTACCGAGAAGGGAATTTTCTGAAGTGTTGGAAAAAAAAAGACAAAGTAATAATCGCCAGATATAAACCAAGTAATAAATGAAGGAATCGGAACAGCATTGCTTTAGACATCTATTATTTAGTAGCCATAAGCGATAATGAAAAGATTAAAAAGGATAGAGTACAGATGCTGGAAAAAGGGATGAGGGAAAAAACTAAAGCTAATAACGAAAAAAGTAAATGTCCCAAAAATGTCTTTGCCTTACCCACGCCAGAGGTGGTCCAACGAGGGGAGACAGTAGCTCATCCCACAAAAAAAAAACGTCGTGAGTTAGTCTGATGAATAACCTAAGCCCATGTCTTCTTTTGGGAAAAGATTCATAACCTTATGGGGGGGGAATCGTGCAAACTCATGTAATGATGACGATGCCAGTGACGCTATACACATTTTAACTAAGACAAGTTTTTTTTAAGATCATGAATCGAATGGATTCATTAGCTGACAATTACACTTTCACGTTATAAAACTGTAATTGCTGTCCGCGTGAAGATCGCTTCCTTGTTTCTTTTCATATTGCTGCGTGTCTAAAATAGAACTGCGCTCGGTTGCATTGCGGAGAGCGTATATGCTTTGCAGTAAAGGAGGGCGGAAAATTCTGGGGGACTGACGTCATTATTCGAACTATTCGACAAAGTTCGAGACTAAGTGTTCTTGCTATCTCTATGTTTTTACCGGTTCCCATGATTGAAGAGTTTTTTTTTTATACTTTAGGAAACAAACGACCAGGTGGGTCAGTTGATGTTAAGTGATCACCATCGTCCATAGACACTTGCAACACCAAGGGAGTCGCAAGTGATTTTCCAGCCTGTGTTGGTGGGGGGGGGGGATAAAGAAAAGTAAAAAGAGAAAGGGGGTTAGGGGTGGACTTCCGGCGCTGTCACTGACCGAACGAAACGCAACAATGCAAGCACTGCCACTTCATGGCGGTTTTCTATGAGTGGGCGGTAGTACCCCAGACGAGCCTACCCATTCATGCTGAAGCCAGTTATAGCTTCAGCTTGGCTCTACCACCTACAAAGTCGTTCATTATTATTTTTAACAACGTGGTCTCATACAGAGTGTAACAATGTATTTTGTAAAATATTCATTATTTCATTATTAATGTATTACTTTGAATAGCGTGTTTAAAGCTAATGTTGTTTTTTTTCTTTTTTTGTTATGTTAGTTCGGAGTATCCGGATCGTACTGTTACGAAGTGTGGCAGCTGTGCGACGTACTCTGGGGAGCAGATTTGGAAAACGATGGTAAGAATTTTATTTAATACCGGCTGTTACGGACAGCGAGCATGTGCAAGACATTGAATAGTTAAGTATAGGAAGTGAAAGACGTAAATTTATTGTTTTAGTTTGTAGTTACACAGTGTTAGCAATAAGTTATATTGACATTAAGGAACGAATAGACTTACAATTTATCTATGATAATATTATAAAGAGGTAAAGTTTGTGAGTTTGTGATGTTGTAGGGGGTAATCTCAGGAACTACTGGTCCAATTTGAATAATTCTTTCAGTGTTATATAGCTCATTCATCGAGAATGGTTATAGGCTATATATCATCACGCAAAGACCAATAGGAGCGGAGCACAGATGAAAAATGTTTCAGAACCGAGATGTTTTTTCCTTTCGAGAAGTGCTGCGTGTTAGTGTATCTATTCCACGCGAACGAAGTCGCGGGCAGAGGGTAGTTAGGAATAAGTATTGTTCTAAACTACGGAGGATGTAATAAATATAAGTCACAGTCAGTAGGATAAAGAACAAAAGAACGATATCATGTGGCTTATTCATCAAACGGGCGCATCCTATGGGGTCTCGGTCGAGCTGATTTCGATCTTATGCGGGCCACACGCATAGAGCACGTACATCGGCCTATTACAACTGTGAGACCCTTAAGCAAGGAACATGAACTTGTTCTAAAACAGTAACATCACAGACTCTGATCGGAACGGTCACCGAGTACACTCTGAACGATAGAGTTTACTCGGAATATTGACACGACAGAGTCTAATAAGAATTTAAATAATATGATCGTAAGATAGTTTCAGTGGCGGCCCTAATATTATAAGAACTTGTGTTAATAAAAGACATTATAGAATATTACGAATAGCGGTGATTTACGACCACCTCAATATTATATGAGCAATAATTATTGGTTCTTCGCGAGCCGGATTTGAAAGAAAGCTTATATTATATTCGTAATACCGGCTAATAATTTTATTAATAGAAACAATAATAGATTGGTCATTCCAGTTTTTTAAGGTTATAGTGTTAGGTTTTTTGACACAGTCCCAAAGCACATCACCGATGAGTTCAAGAATCATATCAAACAGGTTTTAATGCCAAAAGATTGTTATGGATCGGATCAATAGGTGAACGATAATTACTTCTGCAAATGATACCCCTCTTTTTCCATCCACCAAAATCTGTGGAAATCTGTTATTACGACATTGAAGGGACTAGTCATGTTTTCGAGATAAAGCATTCAGCCGGTACCTTTGTTCTGGGTCGATATAACCAATATATTGTTCTAAATGTTGTCGCCATAAATGGTTTTGACTGTATCTATGTTTGTTTTTTTCTTTTTCTCGAACTGACTACGCTATTGGCCTTACAAGGCCTTCACAGCTTCACCGGACTACTAAGGCGAGCGCTTAAGGCACTCAGCCGATTATTTATAATGAAAAGATGAACCAGATCTGTTTTGTGGCCGGCTGTACTTCATGAGTGAGTTGTTTGTCCAAACTGGTGGTAGCTTTGACATTCATAAGAACATTCTCACGGCCTACATTCAATGAAGTATTTTGATTTGAATAACATGCGACTCGCCTCGCCTTTAATGTAGAACAAAGCATAATTAAATATAATTATCAATTTGAATAGAAGCTATGAATGAATCGGATAGTAGATTCTTGATTTATATCAAGGGAGGCACACAAACAGGTCGGTCACTTGATGTTAAGTGATCATCGCCGACTTATGAACACTAGCAACAGCGGGAGAGACGCATGTACGTTGCCAGCCTGTGTAGGGTGGGAAAGAGGGGAAAGGGAAGAGGAAACGACCTCTTTATAATATTAGTATAGATAATGAATTTTTTTTTAATCGATTTGATTTGATAATGAAGCTTACAATTCTTAATTGTACAGGAATGCCCGGAACGGATGACTTGTCTATAGTGAACCGTCACAAGAAACTATTGGAATGGTTCAAGAATTCAGTTGACTCTGTTACTGAAAGTGAATTATTGAAGCCAAGGAAAGGGGAGAAAGAAGATGGTAAAGTATTTTTTTGTGTATTTTCTGAGGTTAATCTTCTATATCGGGAAAATTTTAACTCCATATTTTTTTTTTGTTCGATGCCCTACTTCTGAATATTAAATTTATCCCTACAATAATTGAGATATAGAAACTCAAGATGCACAGTCTCGAATAAAAGTAGCGCTCAAGACCGGCCGCAAAACCTCACCAATATACATACGTGGTTATAGTTATGCGATTAACTTCTGATTTTGCAAATTCAACCTTACCTGAATGATTTAAAGTTGTTTTTACAAGGACGGAAGCGACACGAGATTATTTGAAATGACTGCATAATTCAAAGAAAATAAAAGAAAAATAAATAATCAAATACTACTTTTTATGTTGAAACTAGCAGTCCCAGCGGACTTTGCCCTGCTTTGGTAATAAAAAAAACCTAAAACTCTACCACAGCGCCACCTACGGGGTCCAATTGTGAATCTAAACCATTTTTGGATCCATTGGAACGCACAGATAAAATTTCATCAAACTCGGTTCAACCGTTTTGGAGGAGTTCAGTGACATACACACGTACTGAAGAAATTTATATATAAAGATGATAAATCTATACACGTTATAAAAATGAAGTGTCTGTATGTAGTAAAAAAAAAACTGATAAGGTATGAAAGTATACACGCTTGTGATAACATAAATGCAATTTTTAAAATGTTTGTCGGTCTGTCTGTCTTGCTCCTTTTACTCAGCCAGTTATATTTTTTAAATTTTTGAGTTACCTTCCTCCTCCGAACTGTTAGAAATATGTAGGTCTTTCCGATGTCTAATAATTTTCTGTTTCACCGTTAGATATTATAGGATTAACGTGGTTATATCGGTTTTCCGAATTGGTTCCAGAGTCGGACGGGCACAGTTCCCGCGTGTGGACGCTGCTCCTCGGCGGCAGGGTGGTGGAAGCGTGCCGGGTCGCCAGGGACAACGGGGACCTCAACATGGCGATGCTCATCTCGCAGGCCTCTGGTGAGAACACATTTACTTTGTAGAGAATTTCGACTTAACGACGTTTCGAGTTATCGGGGTCGGTTTTTAGTCTTTAACCATACCGAGGCTCGGGTTATAAGGAAGTTATAGAGATTCAATTTATTAATGCTCGACCTATCGGGCCATTGACTTAGCATATAACGAAATTCTTATCGATATTTGATATACAGTGGTTCATATCAGAATAAAACTATTGATAAATGATGATGAATGTAACAATACTTGTTATATCAGATCATGTTAATGTTAATGCAACTTAAACCATAGTAGCTGGACGACCGAACCTAGCTCGGTTTAAAAAAAAAAAATTTTAGATTTAAATAAACTAAAAACAATATATTAAAAAAAGGCTTAGTGTCTCCCTCGGATTCGAACTAAGGTTAGACTGTTTTTCGAAGCAGCCGATTCCCATCTGAGCTGGTTCTCTTTTGACAGCGGCGGCGATGTTCACTTTTATATATATATAAGATTAATATTAGAACAAAGAATAAAACTTGTATGTGTTGCTCTGTAAACATAGAAAGTTTATTTATTACATAATAAATAATATAAAAACTACGCTAAATTACATAATTACGTACATAAATATTTACCTGTAAACATAGAAACGACATTACAAGTTTAT
>JACEII010000130.1:663924-703469 GCA_014332785.1 Antheraea mylitta
TATCCTCTGCTGTACATCTATATGGCCTTTTGCTGCAATATTTTTCTACTAATAAGTCTATTCTCGCTTCATATCCATTTACAGTTCCGACATCAAATTTATTTTTTGCAAAAACTGATTTATATTTACAGATCAGCGAATTAATTTCTGACTGTTGATACCCGTTTAGATGATCTATTTTTATTTCAAAATCTTCTTCTTTTACATGTTCATTGAAATTAATTTTATATTTTTCTTCATCTTTGGTGTACTTATTTTCTTCTTTTTTAAATTTTTGATCTATTTTCGCCTCTATAAATACTCCATTTTCTTTCTGATCGTTTGCTTTATACAGAGATTGTTTCTGAGTTATAATTAAATCTTCATTTTGGATCAACTTGAACTCTTTTATCAAATCTAATCCAATTAAAAAATCATGTTTGAAATGTCGATCATTCATTATGTACACATCAACATATTTTTCTAATTCAAAGATTTTTATTTTCAGCGTTGTCAAACCATTCGTTTTTTTAACACCATTAATAGTTGTTAGATTTACTTCGTTTAAAGTATTTCCCTTTCCCTTTAGTTTTAATAACTTAGAGTTAATCAGAGAAATATTTGACCCCGAATCATAAATTCCATTTATTTCTAATTTATTATTTAATAGCAGTTTGACCTTAATTAATGGTGTTACAATTCGTTTTTTTGAACGGTTTCATTTAATTCAGCTTCTATTACAGAATGATTAATATCTCTTATATTATGTTTATTTGCTTTGTCATTGTCTTTCTTTTTATACCAGCATATAGATTCAGAGTGATATCGACTGCGTCTGTTTAATGTTTCACAAATTTTGCATGGCTTTAAATCTTCGTTTTTCCCATTTCCATATTTTTTCTTAGCAGAAAAAACTCGTTTATTTACCATATGTTCATACTTTCTCACTTCATTAAATAAGCTTACCGTATCCGTTATTGCTTCTCTATCAATCTTATTAAGTATAAATTCTGGTAAACCAGCGGCAACAAGATCTATCAAAGTACCTGTGTCGATTGTTTTTCTCATATCCAATAAAAGTTTTTCCTTTCTCATGGCATAATCTAGCAATGAACCATTTTTGTATTTAAATAAAAGTGCATAGGTGACTGGGTTCCAACCGTTGTTTGCAAATGATTCACAAAATTTATTTTTCCATATTAGCCATTCTGAGTTTAGGGTCAACTTTATAATCATTGAACTATACCAATCTATACAACTCTTATCCATGAATAGTCTAAGTACTTCAATTTTTTTTTCATCCGCTGTGACATCAAAGCGTAAACATTCTTGTTCAAAAATATTCATCCACTGTTTTGCATTAGGATTGTCGCTCGTAAATTTATCAATTACGAACTTTTCTGCAATGGTTTTCAAGTTTTGTTGTTTAGCCTCGTGAGTATTTTCTATTAATTTATGAAACAATTTTTCCAATTTACCAGTCTCTTTTTCACATAAAGTTGAAAGATTTTCTTGATCCACTTCTTCTAAATATTGATTCTCAAATTGTAAATTACCATCTTCATCTATGTAAGTCCTCTTAAGCTCTTCGATCATAGATATCATATTCTTCTTACCTGGTATCTTTTTTCTAAACTATTCTTCACTCTATTATATGCAGCCGTTTTCATTAATTCTTTATGATGCGTAGCTGCTTGTAATGAATCTGGTATTTTAAATTGTCTATTATCATTTGTAGTTATTGACGTTATAGACAAAATATTTGATTTCCCTTCATTTGTAGGTAATAAGGTGAATTCAAAGCGCAGTTTGTCCATTTCTTTTGACATAAACAGAAATGTCGTTTTATAAGATTAATATTAGAACAAAGAATAAAACTTGTATGTGTTGCTCTGTAAACATAGAAAGTTTATTTATTACATAATAAATAATATAAAAACTACGCTAAATTACATAATTACCTACATAAATATTTACCTGTAAACATAGAAACGACATTACAAGTTTATCTTTTAAAATTTTAGTTCATACAATTTTTCTTTACTATTTTATAGATTACTTTGACATGACATTATGTTTATTTTTAATACACTTCATTTATTAGAGTTTATAAATAGAATATGACAAAACTCCATGGTATATTTAAGAAATACATTTTCTTTACATATATATATATTTTTTTTATATCAAAGGAGGCAAACGAACTGGTGGGTCACGTGATTTTAAGTGATCACCACCGTCCATAGACACTAGCGACATCAGGGACGTCGCAAGTGCGTTGCCAGCCTGTATATGGGAGAAGGGGGAGGGAAAGGAAAGGGAAAGAAGGAAAGAGGAAGGGACGTGGGCCTCCGGGCTCTCTCACTGACCAAACGAAACACAACAATGCAAGCACTGTTATTTCACGTCGGTTATCTGTGAGAGGGGTGGTACTACCCCGGAGGAGCCGACCCATTCATGCTGAAACCAAAAATAACTTCAGCGGGGCTCTACCACCTATATACTAGTTTAGAGGTTTTTAGTGATGGAGATTATATCTCTAACCACTAAGTTATATTTAAATGAATCTAATTTTATTTTTTATCTCGAGGGTATGGAAGACAAAACGACCTTTGCGTGAGACGATTTATTTCAAACTGAAGTGTGCGGTACAATGATTTGACTTAAATATAATGTTGGTCGCAGGATTGTGACGCTGGCGCATTGTGTACGGCGATTGGCCAATATATGTGGCCATTTTAAAAGGGGTGTGTTTTACGAGTGAATTCTTATCGCTCGTGGAGCGTTGAAACGTACTAGCCTACTATCCTATTTATTAGGATAGTAGACTATTATACGCTCGCTACACTAGCTATATTTTTTCATTGCCTGAAAACTCAGTTAAAAAAGTTTTTTATGAATGAAATCTAGCTCGATCGATTTGTCGTACCCGAAACTACTTACGTGCTAAGTTTAACGGAATTCGCTGACGCCGTTTCCGAGATACTGAATATATAAAGATATACAAGAATTGCTCGTTTAAAGGTATTAGATTAGTTCGTTTTTTTTTCTCTAATGGTGTTTTTGTGTGCTACCGTCGCTTCTTTTCTTATACTACTTGTGTCGTCATAAACCTACGCCGTCAAATATTTTGCATTTATTATTACGAGTGGTTTTCCATTCGTGGAACTTCCTCCGTAGAGAAAAAAAACATTTTATTGTTTTTTTGATAACACTGAAGCTCGTCAATAGTTAAAAAAAAAAAAAACAAAAAAGAATGAAGAAATCGGCTGGGATGAACAAATGAGAGAGATGTTCCCAACCGTTACCCCACTGCTTATATCGATAGATACGATATTAGGGAGTGTTCGACGTAACGAAGTTCGTATTATTGAGGTTCTATTGTTAATCGTCAGGTTCGCCTTGGTTCCGTTCGTTGGTGTCGCGACAGCTGTCACAGTGGCGCGAGTGCGGTGCGGACGCGCTGGTGTCGTCGCGTCGGCTCGCGGCGCTGCAGCTGGTGTGTGGGTCCGCGCCGCTGCCGGACCTCGCTGCCCTCGACTGGCTCCGGGTGCTGCATGCCACCGCCAGGCGAGTCACCATCACCAACATCACCATCCTCACCATCCTTATCTATATTCACCAACATCACCTGCTTCACCGACCTTTTTTTTTATTTTTATGTCATATAGTAGACAAACGAACATGCGGGTCACCTGATGTTAAGCGATCACCGCCGTCCATAGACACTAGCAACCCCAGAGGAGTCGCAAGTGCGTTGCCAGCCTGTGTTTGTGGCAATGGAGAAAAAGGGGAGGGGAAGGAAGAGGAGAAGGGAGGGGAGGGGAGATGGGTCTCCGGCGCTCTCGCTGACCGAACGAAACGCAACAATGTATGGACGGTTACTTCACGTCGGTTTTCTGTGAGAAGGTGGTGCTACCCCGGACGAGCCGACTCATTCAGGCTGAAACCAGTAATAGCTTCAACAATATCACCAACTTTACCAGCTTCACCAGCGTCAGCAACCTCATCTGCTTCACCAATTTCAGCACTTTCACAACGCTCATCAGCCTTCACAGCTCTCATCATCATCACCTACATTCACCAGCCACCAACCCCACCAACTTCACCAACCAGCTTCACCACTTTCTACTATTAATTTCCCTATTTAACCAGATTTTTGACACAATATATTGTAGATTAACTGGAACAACAGATGTTTCAACTCGTCTCCAATGCAATAATTACAAACAAAAGCTTCTAACGATATTTTTAAATTAATAACGAGCATTTGTCCTCGGTTTCACTTGCGTTAATGTATAGCAGATTTGATCTATCACTCGGGGACAGTACTTTTCTTACAATAGAACGAGAGAAGTCGTGACCTTAAGCTAGTTTACATGTAGTATAACTAAAGAGATTTGTGCACTGAGATGGTTTTTATTTCTTTAACAGGTTTTGAAAGCTTTTGAAAGAATAAAAAGAACGTAAAACAAATGATGTGACTTAATAGGATCCTAGAATTATTATTCTTTCAATATCTAAAGTTTCTGTCTATTAAATTTTTTTTTTCTCGATAACTTATCAAATAAGACGTCTGATACGTTCCAAATTTTTTTTGTTTTGTTTATAACTTCCATAGGTCCATAGACACAATAGGTCAGATATTTATCGAGGGTCGATTCCCTGTGGTCATAACCTTAGGAACTTCCCAGCAGGATCTGTAATGGTTGGCCGGAGGAAAAACTAAACAATGTGTACATCGTCTTGTGTTTTCCCATCAGGTACCTGTGCCCGCAAGTGCCGAGCCTCGAGCGAGTGATTCGCACCTACGAGGGTTTCTTCGCGGAGGATAAAGAAGAGGAAGTTGACCTCACATTGAAAGACGAGGAGTCGCTGATGCAGCTCCCGTTGCCGGACTATGCCACAGACTACAAACTCACCATTAATCAGGTCTGTGCATTCATTTATCTAAATATATGAAGTGAAATGTTAGTCACTCTTAGGTTTCTAAGATATGATACTTCATGGTTCCACTTAATAAATAAAAAAAAAACTTGAGAGGTGTCAAGGGACACCCGGATGGAACGAAGTTCCTTTCGATTAATTAGTGAAGGAATTGTAATAAAATTTTATTTTTTTTAAGTTATAATAATATTTTTTTTATTATTAACAAATATAAAGTTATATAAACTTAATCAGTAGGCTCAATTTTCGTAATAATTGGCTTGTGGTAACTGAAGTAGGAAACATATGTTTGGGATTATTAGAAGCGTTTTACCTTACAATAAAACGCATATTAATTTACTTACCTTATTCGAAGCTTACTTATGAGAGATAGGCACTTCCGTTTCCCGCCAGCATGCCCACTTTTGACAGTAAATATCACTAACTTCCGGTCAAATACCTTACACGTGTCTCGCCCCACCATGGCAGAGAGGTGTATTTAGAGCGACGCCGTCTTTCAACTTCATTGAGTCGAATAATAATACCAGGCAGAATTTAAAATATTAAGCTTCGAATAAGGTAAGTAAATTAATATGCGTTTTATTGTAAGGTAAAACGCTTCTATTAATTTGACTTGACCTTATTCGAAGCTTACTTATGAGACTTGTTTGTTATCGCCTGGTGGTGGTAGAGACACCGACGCCAATGTGATCTAGATAAGCCAAGATTCATAAGGGAATCTTGATTACACAAGCATTAAAGTTAGCACGTTAGTCCAAGATGATTTAGTTACAGAGATACTATCAATTCTGAATAAGACCTATATAGTCAAGAAGGCAATTCCCTCTGAAAGATGCCCGTGAACTAGAACGTTTACCACATTTCAGTCATAATCATACCAAAACAAAAAAAATGTATAACTATGCCATAAGAAACTATGGCATGGTTTCTTAATTGCCTCTAGTCTTAGTTACGTAAGGATTCGGTATTCACCGAGGTAGATTTTAAAATACGATACGAGAAACGATTTGGTTCACTATCACTATTATAAAGAATTTTACCTAAAATAAGACCAGTTACGTGCGTATAAACAGATCTGATAGAGATAAAGCTACTACTCGATTAGTAATACTGGCAATGTGCTCTGCATCACCACTGAATCGGTATACCAAGATATTTAAAATAAGTTTTACACATTCCTATTTGAAAAAGTTTTACAGCTTAAGAGCTGTCAATGATCTCTAGTGCTATCTAGTAGTACGAAACTAAAACATTAACCGTCTAAAAACACCCTAAGTGATATCAAAGACAACTGCTGTATGTAAATATCACTGGGTTTGGTTAAAATAACCAAAGATTTATACTAGCATCAAAAAATATATTACATTTTTATGGCTTGGAAGAATTTTGGCAAAGTAAGCGCAAAAAACTAGTTTCAACCAAAATTTCCAGTAGCCTATATTTTGAGCAAGTAATGTTGACAAAGCCCTTCTAGAAGCACTCTTGGTCTAAAAGTTTTGATAGCAAACTTAAATTACGACTCAAAGACAAACTACTCATCATATAACCAATTCGAAATGATTCTCACAAAAAGCGTGTGCGACACCATACAGTAATATAGAAATTTCTGTTCCTGCCGTTATGTTCAAAGCCGAACGAAATGGTTTTACTAAAGAGGTACCTTATTTATGTGGCGAGCGATGTGATTGTTGGCCTCGAGGCTAGAAAGCGCTTGCAGCGTCACCTCGCAAACCGCAAGGCGTTTGCGACTCTGCGCCTCGGCCTCCGTCGCCCTCAACCCACTATAGGTAACAGACGCATCGCTCTCATGCTGCCTCATCGAACTAGTTAAGCAAACTTACGTAAGAGACAACCTTGACTGCTTAGCGGCACTGTTACTTTGGGTTATTCGGTAAAACATTTAATCGTCCATTTCCACATGTTGGCTCAAAATTTTCGCTGCAATCAATTAATTAGAGGCATGACCTTACTATGTTAGTCAGTGACCCTACGAGGGCGTTACATAGAACCTATAAGATTCTTTGAAGCTATGCAAACTCTTGAGACTTTACTAGAACACCGAGTAATAGTCTTTATTAGTACCACAGTAGCCAAAATACTTTGTAAATGTGAACAGTTAGACCTTCGAAATGTGAACAGTTAGACCTTCGAAGCTATTCGAGACTGCTTAAATACAGAGTATTAAACCTTCGAATTTAATATACTTCGATTAGTAGATGCTTCTGCTTAACACCCAATGCTGGTTACTTCCAACTACTCATGCTTTTACCGGGAGTCTTCACATACTTGCTGCAAGATTGAAGCCACTTTTGAAGTTACAAATGTTATAATAAGTTTGTGTTAATGGTCAATAACCATACAAATAATAGTATTGACGCAGCCTATTTAAGCAGAATATGCGCCCTTGATGCGACTAGAAGTTACAGAGTAGCGATGCCTATAAGCATTAGGCCACTTCCTATACCACATGAGAAAACTTCCGACAACCACAAAAACAAGAAAACCTTGCTGCACCCTGTGAGATCGACCGTCCAGAAGCAAATGTATGATCACACACGAGGTTACACCGATTAAACAGCCATACAGTTATCGGAACGATTTGCGTTCCTGCAAAAATTCCTATCATCCTATCTACTCCTAACCGTTATCGGTTATAACAAAACTGCTAAAAGACAACAGTCCATTTTTCCGAAATCCATTTCTCCACATTTCACGTCCACGTAAATTTACTGACATATCCGAACTTGGCGATAGACGTACGTTCACACTGGGGACAGGTCACATCATTACTATATTATTGTATAGCTTTAGGTGGTCTGGCTTCCTAGTATGAACTACTCCTGCGCGCTGTTATCTACTATCCTTTATGATATGTGCAATCCCGCGAGGAGGTTTCAAATAACCCTTCGAAGGTTCATTATATAATTTGTGTGTCCTACGAAGAATCACAGACTAACGCTACGAGGGTTGCTTCCATAATTCACGTACACCGAATAATCCAACGAAATGCGTGTTCCTGTGAGGAGACACTGAACAAACTGCGTATCGTTATACGATTTGCGTGCTTCTACACTGCACAGAGGCACTAAATAGGCATGGAATAGTTCTGCGCGGGCTAGTTACTTGATCCGCGTGCTCCTGTGTGAAGACACCGAATAGCTCTGCAAGGGAATACATTATTTGCGTGCTCCTGCGTGAAGGCACAGAATAGCTCTGCGAGGGATTGATACATGATTCGCGTGCTCCTGCGTGAAGGCACCGAATAGCTCTGCGAGGCGAGGGATAGACACATGATTCGCGTGCCCCTGCATGGAGGCACCGAATAGCCCTGCGTGGGCTAGTTACATGATTCGCTTGCTCCTGCGCAGAGGCACCGAATAGCCTGCGTGGGCTAAGTGCTAGTTACTGCTAGTCATCAGTCATCATCCGTGTGCTCCTGCGTGGAGGCACCGAGGAGCCACCGAACAGCCCTGCGAGGACTAGTTATATGCTTCGGTGTTCCTGTGCAGAGGCACTGAAAGCCCTGCGAGGGCTAGTTATATGCTTCGCGTGATCCTGTGCAGAGCCACTGAATAGCCCTGTGCGGACTAGTTACGTGATTAGTGTGCTCTTGCGCAGGCACTGAATAGCCCTGCGCGGGTTAGTTATGTGATTAGCGTGCTCTTGCGCAGAGGCACTGAATAGCCCTGTGCGGGCTAGTTACGTGATTAGCGTGCTCTTGCGCAGAGGCACCGTATAGCCCTGCGTGGGCTAGTTATGTGATGCGCGTACTCCTGAGCAGACGCACTTGAGCAAGACGCACCGACTGAAAGCCCTGCGCGGGCTTATTATGTGATTAACGTGTTCCTACGCGGAGACACTGACGAGCCCTCAGCGGGATCGTTACATAATTAGAGTTAAATAGCAGTGATCCAGCAGCAATACCCGTCGGAATAACCCTACGCAGGTTATTTATATAATCGATGTGATCTTGCACCGATACTCGTAATAATCATCCGACACTCGTAATAACCCTACGCGATATATTAGCCGTGATCCAGCACCAATAACCGTCGGAATAACCCTACGCAGGTTATTTACATAATCTCCGTGATCTTGCACAGATACTCGTAATAACCCTACGCGGGTTTAGCCGTGATCTGGCACCAATAACCATCGGAATAACCCTACGCAGGTTATTTATATAATCGCCGTGATCCTGCACTGATGTTCTCCTGTTCAAAGAAACTGAATAAGCCTGCCAACTCACTCACTGGAGACATTACGTGCTCGCTCGAGGAGAAACTTCTATCCGCGAGCCCGAGGGGTCACGCTCTGAAGACAGGCCAGAGGTATTGAGATTCCACTAGCGTGCATAGTGCTCACGAGCTTCTTCGTCTGATGATAGTTGGTAGAATTTTGCATACTTGATCATTACTATTGCTTTCCTCAATCCGACAACAATCAAAATCCATTATCAGCGACTACGAGCTAGTATCACCACAAGTAGAAGAAGAAGAAGTGCTAAAATAAGCGTATATTAATTGATTTTTAAAATAAACTGTCGTGGGTCTTACAGCTAATAAAAATTCATTAAAAACATTTAAGAGTAAAATAAGATAATATAATGCAGCATGGCTCCGCCGCAGGTATACCAAGATCTGAATATTCAGTGAACATGGTTTCGAAATAATAATGCTTACCACTGCTGCTTGCAATTTGTAGAGGGTTGTACTTCGATATATCATATATTGGATATTTATATAACGATATATACTGCGGCGTACACATTTCCCCCCCCCCCCCCCTTTATTTAGGGGAAAGGTGGATTTTTCAGTACCACTCGAGGTAACTACATAACATTAACAGTTAATGAAATTTTAAAATGAAATTTTAATTTTCACTAACACCATTTATTTCCACATTCGAAAAAAAATAAAAATAAAATGTGAGATGTATGCATACACACAATATATGTATATAAACAATCAGAATATTAGGCAATAAAAACGATGATAATATTTTATAAAAGAGCAGCACTTCATAAAATGACCGGAAATTAAAAATAAATTCGAACGGGGTAACCCGTTCGCATAAAAAATGTTATTAACACTAAATAAAATAGTCAGTTCTTAAAACAGACTTAGCTTGTACTCACGTGATCGAACTTGTACTCACGTGATAGTTTTTCAACGAAAGGTATCGTTATATTGTTCCTCAGTAACAGCAATAGGTTAATATGTAAGTAGCTACTTACGCGGCCTTACAATACTTTTTACCAATCCTTCCAGGAACATATTAACACTCTTTCATATACTTGAAAAACAGAAATACAATATTTTCTGGAAATATTAATCAGACTATAAAATTAAAAAATTAAATATTTTCTGCAAATATTTTTCACTTTTGTGCAAGTATTTCACTTGCACGTTTGTTCTCGGCGGGGAACAAGACGCCAATGAAGTTGAAAGACGGCGTCGCTCTAAATACACCTCTCTGCCATGGTGGGGCGAGACACGTGTAAGGTATTTGACCGGAAGTTAGTGATATTTACTGTCAAAAGTGGGCATGCTGGCGGGAAACGGAAGTGCCTATCTCTCATAAGTAAGCTTCGAATAAGGTCAAGTCAAATTAATATTATTATTTTTTTTTATTATTTACAAAAAACCTGTATACACTCAACAAAAATAATCGTCGCGACACCACACTGTTCAATGCGAAATAGAAATGAAAATATCTGGCTTGCTTTCTATAAGAGAGAGAGAGACAGACAGAGAAACATGCGACGCCGCACAGCTTACAATAGCTTACTATAGCAAAAAGTGTCGTGACAACTTTTCGTAAGAATTTTTTCCGTCTAGCCCCCTTTCACAACGCGCGATAAGGAACTTCGTTCCAATAATAATATCAAAACAAATACTAATAAACAACAAAGATAATTTTAGGAAAATTTTATTCTAATGTTTAAAAAGTATAACTTAAGTAAACCTAGGTTAAATCACCGATGATAAAACCTGCGAGCGACGATTCGGAGTTAATAATATTATATAAGTGAAGAAAAACGGACAATAAACCATTTGTTTGTTCGAATTTCGAAAAATTATCTTTTGTTGGTTGGTTGGCTTCACTTTCACTTCACCCGGCGGTTATTGACACTGTGCTTTAACATAGACGCTTAGAGGATTGAGTATAATTTTTGTATGTTTTTAGATAATTAGGTCAAATATTAAGCACATATTTTTTTATAATTGATTTAGAACGAGAATCGAGCACAGAATCGCCTCCGTAAATATTGTCACTGTCTAAACATTCACGTGGTGTAAAAATTGAGTGTCATGATGTTTGTGTACGATGAACTCTGAAACTACTCAAGCTATCTTCGTGAAGCGTTGGCATTTATATGTATTCGTACCTGGGCGACCTAGCAAAGCTTGGTCCTTTAAAAACATTTTTAAATTAAAATAAACTGATAGGTTTGCCTCATCAAATGAACAATTTTTTACAAAAATAAAAAAAAAATAAAACATATTTTTTTATGCTGTCACTCGGACTCGAACTGGGTTTACACGGATTTTCGAAGCAATCGATTTCCATCTGAGCTATTATTGTTTTGACAGCGCTGGCGAAATTTACCTTTATATTCTAGCTATATTTTTTCATTGCCTTAAAACTCAGTTAATTTTTTTTTCTATGAATAAAATCTACCTAGATCGTTTTATCGTCCCCGAAACTACTTACGTACTAAGTTTAACGGAATTCGCTGAAGCCGTTTCTGAGATCCTGAATATATACAAATGTAAAAATAAACAAGAATTGCTCGTTTAAAGGTATTAGATATATAGATATGGTCATGATAATTAATATTTCGATTAGTGGCCTCAATTTTCTCTGTTACATGTGTAAAGTTTCGTCGATGTTTTTTTTTTTTTTTTTTTTTCGAAATGACTACGCTATTGACCCTACAAGGTCTTAACAGCTTCACCGGACTACTAAGGCGAGCGCTTAAGGCACTCAGCCGATTTTATTTTGGCAACCAGTTCAAGGGTGCACGGCACACCTCGGCTTGGCTGTTGCCTGTTGCATGCAAAATCGCGACCTATCTTAGCTAATCTAGCTAACTATTCATATATTTACTCCATATATTTATTATCGGAAAATTAAGAGTTTTTCAGAGTTCGATAAGGGAAAAAAAGTAAACCCTCCCACTTTCATGTGTAAGCGTGTAGGCGTGCACGTGTGTGGGGGTGATCGTGTAGTGTTGTAGCGGTGATGTATATTTGTGTGTGACCGTATCGCGCAAGCAACGCACTCAAGGGCTCCCTACCGAGGGATCGAACCTAGGCTTGAGCCGCTGCCGTGGGAGGCCTAATCGGGTAAATTTCGTCAGTATTGAATATTGTACAAGTCTGCATTAACGGAAACAACGTCCTGTATAATAGCCTAGTGATCGAAAACTCTCAATTTTCCGATAATAAATATATGGAGGAGTTGTTGAGGCGTTTATGCTTGGTACACATATACGTTTCAACAACTCATACATATATGAATAGTTAGCTAGGTTAGCTAAGATACGTCGCGATTTTGCATGCAACAGGCAACAGCCAAGCCGAGGTGTGCCGTGCACCCTTGAGCTGGTTACCAAAATAAAATCGGCAGAGTGCCTTAAACGCTTTTCTTAGTAGTCCGGTGAAGCCGTTAGACCTTGCTAGGTCAATAGCGTAGTCAGATCAAGAAAAAAAAAAACAGAGATTGAATAAATGCATATGTGGGTTTATTTGTTTAACTGGTTTTATAAATAATTTTAGTGAGTATTTTACAATAATTGTCGGATGATTTTGATCATAGATTTTTGTGTTTTTTTATATCATATGCCTATTTTTAAATTGTACATAACTGTATTATAGAACGGTAAAACGCGGAAAGTTCTGGACCTCCGCTACGAGTTGCTGAGAGCTCGCGCTTTCAACACGAGACCGCATCTTAGACCGGCTTCTTATACTCCCGACCTCATGGACTATACGCTCTGGTACGTTATATAAGGAACCCAAATGTAGATGAGTCGTTACATTTCAAAATATACTAAATCCAATTCTAGCCATCCCTATTATTTTACCTTATTTTTTTTTTTACATCGAAGATCATAAAAAAAAGTCGAGGCTGTCGTAAGAATTGTTGACAAAAGTGAAAACTCAATATAGTAGAATAACTGTGTCCTGTTTTGAATTATTACATTAATTGTACTCTAAATTAAATTAATTATTTAAACTTCATAATTTGATAATTGAAATATAGTAATAAATATAGTACAGTAATAACGCACGGAGGTGTGTCTATGTATCGAAGTGAATGTTTAAAGGGTGACGCCCTTCAGTCCTGTGGTAGTTCATGGTAACATTTATCATATAAAATAATAATTTCAAAACAAATACTAATAAACAATAAAGAGAACTTCAGTTAAAGTTTGTTCTAAAACTTTCAAGAGGATGGGAACGATACTTTAAACGTAAAAATATCACAGCTAGATTCAGTGAGCAAAATTATTTATGATTCTTTGCTTTCTTTATTATTTTACCAATTCGTTTTTACGTAAATTACCTGATGTTGAGTGTATATCAGTTTTGTTTTTTCTACATAATTTGGTCAAATATTAAACATCTATTTTTTAATTGACGACTCCGAACAAGAACAAAGTAATGATGACCCTGTAAAATTATTGATAGCCATTAACCAGTCACGCTGTATACACTTATATAATCTACCTGTAGTTTAGTGTATGTGTAGTGTGTATAGGTTTTTAAAATTAATTTACATTGTAATATCACGTACTAGAATTAGACTGTATTACAGGTACTACCACTTTCCATATATCATATTTAGGTGTACTACTGTAATATAATGTAAAGTTATATTATAACTTCACTAACCTTTGCCCGCGACTTCGTTCGCCTGGAATAGTTACTTTGGGCTAACGTTAAAACGCAGCGAAAGCTCTCAAGAAGAAATAAAACTCCGAGTTCGAAACATTCTTCATTGTTTCTCCCGTCCTATTGGCCTTAGCGTGATGATATATAGCCTATAACTATCCTCGATGAATGAGCTATATAACATTGAAAGAATTATTCAAATCGGACCAGTACTTCCTGAGATTACCCCTACAACGTCACAAACTCACAAACTTTACCTCTTTATAATATTAAGTATAGAAGATTACAAATTAATTCTCACTGTGTTCGTAAATGGTACAAGACCTTACATAAAATAAAGAGAGAGGGAAAAGCAGTCTACCCGAACGATGTAAAAAAATGTACCCGATTGAGTTTCTTGCTGGTTCTGCTTGATGACTGGGTCGTTTGTCCGAACCGGTGATAGTTTTTGACGTTCATAAGCGCCTTATTAGGGCCTAAACTGAATAAAGTATTTTTGATTTTGAGATAGTTTTAATAGTATATAGCGGACAAAGTCGCGGGTGGTTACTAGTCGTGTGTGTATTCCAGTTTCCTCCTCGGCACTTGGTTCGGGAATCCTACTATTGAGAGTATCGTTGGTGTCGCAGAACAGCTGGAAGCTTCTGGAGCCTGGCACCTCGCTGTGCAGGTGCTCGCCTACCACCCTAACGACACGGCGTGAGTATATTATCTACACATATGATAAGAATGTATATCTAACGTGTCTAAATTTTGATGTGAAACGTCTATAGGCGCGGGTAAATTTGATTGTTAGCGTGGCGAGTGTGTGAAACGTGGCGACACGATGTCATGCGCGAACAACTGTACGCAACCTCTCTTGCCGCACTGAGCTCACGCACCTATAGTGTAATTTGAGATTCGTTCGATTCGAACAATTTCGATGTTTCACATCTGCCAGGCGTCCCGTGATGTTTTATTCTTTTTTTTTAATACTAAGTTGGATGGAAACACGTTTGGACGTAGTAGTGGTCAATCAATTCCAGGCGGAAGTGCAAAGTAGCATCCATCTTAGTATTCAATGATGGATTTCCGCAAAGTAACGCTTTCTCAAATCAAATTTTTTTTGATTAAAAAAAAATATTACACCTGGTTTAGAAGTAAGTAATAGAATACATTTCATTTATTTTTAGTAACGTCTGTCTGTCTATTTATTTCTTTGAACACGCATCGTCACTGCTGAAGTTCTGCGTTCACGATGAAACCTTTTAAAAGCATAGAGCATACCTTCGAGTACTATTTAGTATCGGTTTCATTAAAATCGGTTCACTCTATCAAAAATTATTGTAATTTTAATGAAGAAGCGACTTAAGTACGAGAGAAAAGTGGATAGGTAAATGGATGTAATACGTATTAGTCACTGTTTTTTTTAAATTAGGTTCCACGCGGACGGGAGTCACGGGTACAGCTAGGTTTATACATAAAAGAATGACTGATTGACTGACATATCAACGTACTGTCTAAACTAGTGCAGCTAGGGTCGTAAAAATTTGCATGCGGGTTCCTCTTACACTGTATGCGGCATTAAGAAAAGATTTTTTGGAAATAGACCTCCTGAAATGGTCGAAATTGGATGAAAAATTCGTATAAAAATCGGCCATTTTCTATCAGTTAGCTATTCTTCTATATAGAACTACAGTAGAAACTCGATTATCCGGCCCTCAGTTGTACGGATTCGCGATTATCCGGACTACCAACCGTGACCTATGTATTGTCCAAATTACCTAATACATTTTTTTTCTTGATCTGACTACACTACTGGCCTAGCAAGGTCTTAACAACTTCACCGGACTACTAATGCGACCGTATATAGCACTCAGCCGACCAAATACATATTGTAAACAAATTATTCCCCACATACCTAACAAAATATTTTATTTCATGATTAGGGTTGCAGTATTTTAGTATTACATAATGTAAACTAAGAAATTATGTATGTACATACATAAATAAGTGCATACATTGTATGTTGGAAAATGTATCTCTTTATTTCTTAATAAACATTGACTTTCATTGATATTTATTCATATTTTAATAAACGCATAACATTTTTCATCTGTGCTCAGCTCCTATTGGTCTTATAACCATTCTCGATGAATGAGCTATATAACACTGAAAGAATTATTCAAATCGGACCAGTAGTTCCTGAGATTATCCCCTACAACTTCACAACGTCACAAACTCACAAACTTTACCTCTTTATAATATTAGTATAGATGTAGTACATATGCACAAAAGCAAAGGAGGTTTTTCATACATTCGATTATCTGAATGCTTAACAACAACAATTAGTCTGGTTAATCGAGTTTCTACTGTAGCTTCAGCCCGCGACCTCGTCCTCATGGAATAGTTACTTTAGGTTAACACTCAGAGGAAGCTTTCAAAGGGCAATAATAACCCTTATTTTGAAACTGTCTTCATTGGTGCTCCGCTTCTATTGTTCTTAGTGTGATTATATATATCCTATAGCCTTCCTTGATAAATGAGCTATCTGATACTGAAAGAATTTTTCAAATCGGTACAAAAGTGTCTGAAATTACCCACTACAACGTCACAAACTTTACCTCTTTATAATATTAGTGTAATATTAGTATAGATAATTATATAATATATTAAAAAAAAAAAATTAGATCTGTGATTCACAATGTGGGGCCCAAAGGGGGACAATTTGATAGTTATCCTATAGCCTTCCTCAATAAATGGGCTATCTATCACTGAAAGACTTTTTCAAATCGATACAATAGTGCTTGAGATTAGTGCATTCAGGCAAACAAACTCTTCAGTTTTATAATATTATGTATACGTTTATATTTTATATAAAGAGAAGTCGCGAGAAATTGCTAGTGAATGGATATATATTAATAGACGCGGTCATCTCATACGCGGCGTCCTGTCTCGTCACGCACCAGCCAAAGCTGATACACCGGACCTGCAGAGCCGCTTGGACCTGATCAGGAAGCTGGGGGTCCCTGAGAAATGGATACTGCTCGCTCAAGCGCACAGAGCTAAGTATGAGGTCAGTAATCGATGTTTATAAAAATCTGTACTTGGACGACTGTACGACGACTGTTAATAAAATTTATACTATCATAAAGAATTTTCAGTGTCTTATTTAGACATATATAATTATTCTTCTCTATGAAAACTTTTTTTTTATTGAAGCACGACAAAGTGACTGCACTATGCCTGATGTTAAGCATAGTACAATCCAGAAACATCGGCAACCACCGATAGACAGATTATCCATCGCCGGTCGCCGCTGTCAAGCCGACCATAATGACGAAAGTCACCCGGTACTGGATATGCACAGGCTGATCCCGAAACGCGACGCGCAAAAGCGAGTCACTATGACGGGCTTTTTCGCTATATGCATGGTGGTTGCGACAATTGAGAGTTTCTCAATTCGATAAGGGAAAAAATAGTAAACCCTTCCACTTTCATGTGTAAGCGTGTAGCGTGCACGTGTGTGGGGGTGATCGTGTAGTGTTGTAGCGGTGATATACATTTGTGTCACCGTATCGCGCAAGCAACGCACTCAAGGGCTCCCTCCCTACCGAGGGATCGAACCTAGGCTTGAGCCGCTGCCGAGGGAGGTCTAATCGGGTTCCACGAAAACAAAATGCAGGCATAAACCGTTTATAAAATAACTAGCTCCTGCCCGCGACTTCGTCCGCGTAGTAATAGTTACTCTCCGTTGCTCCGTTCCCTCGGCATGGAGCCCTTGAGTGCGCTGCTCGCGCGATAGTGACACAAAATTTTACATCACTGTAACAACAGTACACATATCACCACCACACATGTGCACGCATACACGCTTACACATGAAAGTGGAAGGGTTTTGTTTCTTTTCCTTATCGAACTGAAATAGTTTGGAAAATTATCCGATACGAAATATATACATATAGGAGTTGTTGAGGTATGTATGCTTGGTACACATATATGCTCCAACAACTCATATATGTATGAATAGTTAGCTCAGGTCGGCTCAGATAGATCGCGAATTGCACGTATCAGGCAACAGCTCAAGCCGAGGTGTGTCGTGCACCCTTGAGCTAGTTGCCCAAATAGAATGGGCTGAGTGCCGCAAGCACACGCCTCAGTAGTCCGGGTTAAGCTGTTAAGACCTTGCTGGGTCAATAACGTAGTTAGCACGAAAAAAAAAATTCAAGGTATTTATGAAATTTAAATTAAAAAAAAAAAAACGATATTGATGGCTGTGAAAAACCTTTTATGATAAACTTGATAATGGTATTCCCCACAGCACCTCCCGACCCTGGAGGTGGAGCATCTCGTCGGTGCCGAGGAGTGGAACGCCGCCCACAGGGTGCTCCTCGAAGACATACTAGCAGATGTCGTCTTAGCCGGTCAGTATTATATATTAGCTATTCCCGCGACTTCGTCCGTTTCTATATTCTTTGTGCTAACGCTAATACGTAGCGAAAGCTCTCAAAATGAAAAAAAAAAAAACAAATCATCCATCATTGGTGTTCCATTTCTGTTTGCTTTAGCATGATGTTTTTTTTTTATGTATAGGAGGCAAACAAAAAGGTGGATCACCTGATGTTAAGTGATCACCGTCGTCCATAGACACCAGCACCACTAGAGAAGTCGCAAGTGCGTTGCCGGCCTGTGTTGGTGGAGTAGGGGGGAGGTGTTCTTCCGGCGCTCTCACTGATCGAACGAAACGCAACAATGCAAGCACTGTTACTTCACGTCTGTTATCTATGAAGGGGTGGTACTACCCCATGTGAGCAGTCCTCTACCACCTTCAAATAATGATGATATATAAGCCTTCTTAAATAACTGAGCTATCAAACACTGATTTTTTTTTTCAAATTGGACCAGTAGTTATTGAGGTTCTATAGGTGGTAGAGGCACGCTGAAGCTATAACTGATTTCAGCATCATTCATGCTCACCTCACCTGGGGTAGTATCACCCGACACTCATGACACCGACGTGAAATAACAGTGCTTGCATTGTTGCGTTCCGTTCGGTTAGTGAGAGCGCTGGAAGACGATCTCTCCTTCTCCTCCCTCTGCCCTTCCTTATCGTCTACTCCCTCAAACAGAAGCTGGCAACGCACTCGCGACTCCCCTGGTGTGTTGCAAGTGTCTATGGACGGTGGTGATTACTTAACACCAGGTGACTTACCTGTACGTTTAAATCAAAATAAAAAAATAAAAAAAAAGATTAGCGCGTTCAACCAACCAACCAAACAAATAAATAAACAAATCCTCTATATATATAGAGTAATAATAAAGTCATGGTGGCGTAGTGGTTTGACCGGTGGAATGTTGTTTTGATGTCCGCAGGTTCGAACCCCGTCATGTACAAACAAATTTTTCGGAATTCGCGTACAATTACTAATTTAAATTGGTAACAGTATCGTCTGACGGGGAAGGAAAACATCGTGAGGAAACCTGAACCTTAGAAATGTTTTTGTAATACTACCGTATGTGGGGAACATACAGAACTTGTGGATTTATCAGAGTCTGAAATCGGTAATACGTCGTGGGCTGGAGTGGGTGATTGCGCTCATACCTTCCTTCGGGAAGAGGACTGTGGCCCTGCAGTGGGTCTCTTACAGGATGATGATGATGATGATGATGATGATGATGATATAGAGAGTTAACTGTAGTTATCATTTCCAGACGATCTCCAGAGTATCCGGCCATTGCTGGAGAAGTTGAATGACGCCGCACAACGGCATGAGGTCAGCGGCTGGGAGACTGGAGGACAGGCTTTATACCATTACATACATATATGCGAGGAGGTAATATATTTTTTTTTTATCATCTATACTAATATTATAAAGAGGTAAAGTTTGTGAGTTTGTGACGTTGTAATGTGTAATCTCAGAAACGAATGGTCCGATTTGGAAAATTATTTCAATGTTAAATAGCTCATTTATCGAGGATGGTTATAAGCTATATATCATTATGCAATACCAATAGGAGCGGAGCCCCAATGAAGAATGTTTAAAAATCGAATTTCGGTTCCACGCGAACGAAGTCGCGGGCAGAGGCTAGTATGCTATAATGGAAGTGAGATTTATGTATTTAATATTTTTTTAAAAAAAACCTCACTTGATTAATTTTAAACGTGAAACATTTATAATAAACATAAACCCCAATTGTAGCCCATCTACGGTTTCCAATTGTGAATTGAAACTATCCAGGGACTCACTCAAACATATACCCAGTTGGTATGTGAGAAATTATTTAAAATAAGCTTACAACCCGTTCGTAGCATCATCTACCGTGTTGAAATTAAAATATAAAATAACCTATATATATTGGCGGTAATATAAAAGAAGCTTGAGAAATCTATGGACCCTCGGTTGAATCGAAGTTTTTTTCCCTTTTTTGTAGACGTTCAGTATACAGTCAGTATTGAAGAAGAATATAAATACGAATAAGAGCATCGCGTCGACGCGTCAACTATCACTGTCAGTAACTATAGATTTGTCTAAGAGCTAGCAACGGTTTCGAGAGCGAATTTTAATTAGCCAGTTTTTTATATTTCTTGTTTATACACCGAGACTGATGTTAAAATTTTGGTCATTCTCAAGGTCTTTCGTCTTTTTTTTTTAAATGATCTTCATATTTTACATGTACGAAATTTAAAAATCCTTGAGAAATAACGTCAAATATTAGGGACGGCTAAAATAAGATTTAACTCGTTTTGAAATGTAACGATTAGTCGGCTCGTCCAGGGTAGTGCCATCCTCTCACAGAAAACCGACGTGATGTTAATAGTGCCTGAATTGTTGCGTCTCGTTCGGTAAGACAGCGCCTGAGGCACCCCCTCCTTTTCCTTCCCTCCCTTCCCCGTCCCCACTTTAGGATGGCAATGCACTTGCGGCTCCCCTGGTATTGCTAGTGTCTATGGACAGTGGTGAACACTTAACATCAGGTGGCCCACCTTTTCGTATAAAAAAAACTCGGTGTTCACAGCTATCTCTAAGTGAAGCCCTGGTTCTGATTCCTCTATGTATGTTTGTTTGTTTGTTTGTTTGTGTGTTCGTAGATCCGCGGGTTGGTGTCAGAGTGGGCGGGTCGGGCTGTAATGGTGTCGCGGCTGGAGGCGCTCCGGCCCGCACTCGCAGCCGCCTGTCGAGCCCTCCCCGCTCTCCCCCACAGGTCAGTCATCAATATCTCATACAATCCTATATATATTAAGATCCACACCTTGCACAAAACATACAAAAATATAAAACTTGAGAGGTGTCAAAGGACACCCAGATGGAACGAAGTTCCTTTCGATTAATTAGTGAAGGAATTGTAATAAAATTTTATTTTTTTTAAGGTATAATAATATTTTTTTTATTATTAACAAATATAATGTTATATAAACTTAATCAGTAGGCTCAATTTGCAATAAGAGAGAGAGACAGACAGAGAAACATGCGACGCCGCACAGCTTACAATAGCTTACTATAGCAAAAAGTGTCGTGACAACTTTTCGTAAGAATTTTTTCCGTCTAGCCCCCTTTCACAACGCGCGATAAGGAACTTCGTTCCAATAAACAACAAAGAATAAGGGGTTCCGTAAAGACACGATAGGAGTGAAAGTCTTATTACATTAAACAAAAACAACAAAGAGTACTACTCAACGTGAGATACTCCCAGGCGGTCACCCATCAAAGTACTGACTGTACCCGACGTTGCTTAACGCCGGTGATCGAATGAGAAACAGTGTTTTCAACACTATACTCGACACTGTGTTTACTCCCACTTTATTTTGTCACACAAGGAAATCATTGATGGGAATTTCAAAGCCCATCCATATGATTTTTCGTATTAGATGAATTGTTTAAAGAAAAATCTCATAAAAATAAACAATTGTCGTAGTCTATTTTCAACATCTATATATTCTAGCGTACGAAGTCATAAGTAAAAGTTAGTATTCAGTAAAACTTTATGATCTCATTTCTGTTTTTTTATTAACTGTATTGAGTACATTATAGAAAATAACAATGTATAGATTATAAAGAGAGAGAGAGGCATGGATGGAGCGTAACGCGTTTTTCTCACGTGACGAAAATATCTAAATATAAACAATCTATGTTAGGGAGTTCAAGCAAAAATCAAGGGAACTTTTTTTTTATATATATATATTTTGCGTGTTATTGTGAGGGAATGCTATTGAGATAGATTTTTTTTTTCATTGTATTCCCATGCTATTTTTCAAAATAAGTTATTTGATTTAAGGTTTAATGTCGTCTTAATTTGTTGTCCAAATCTGTTTATTGCTAACTTAGTTGTTCATAAGAGTCGTTATGAATTTATTTGTATAATAATGTGATGGTAGTCCGGTGAAGCTGTTAAGAACTTGGTAAGTCAATAACGTAGTCAGATTGAGAGAGAAAAAAATGTGAGGTGATTGGTGTTGGTATTGTGCAGGTCGGCGGCGAGTTCGTGCGCGCGCTCCGAGATGGGCGCTCGGCTCGTGCAGCTCGCACTCGCAGCCGGCGAGCCCGCGCACACCCTCGCCGCACTACTCGCCACGCTGCGTCTGCCGCCCGACTGCACACCGCACGCGCACCACAAGGTATAACCCCCACCCTCCATACACCACAAGGTACACTCCCCCCCCACATACACCACGAGGTACAATCCTCCCTACATAAACCACAAGGTACACTACCCCTCACATACACCACACGGTACATTTCCTCCACATACACCACGAGCTACACTCCCCCCACACACACCACGAGGTACACTCCCCCACATACACCACAAGGTACACTACCCCTCACATACACCACACGGTACACTACCCCTCACATACACCACACGATACATTCCCCCCACATACACCACGAGGTACACTCCCCCCACACACACCACGAGGTACACTCCCCCCACATACACCACAAGGTACACTACCCCTTACATACACCACACGATACATTCCCCCCACATACACCACCAGCTACACTCCCCCCACACACACCACGATGTACACTCCCCCCTACATACACCACAAGGTACACTCCCCCCAGCATACACCACACGGTACCCGCTTCCGCCCATGCACACACAACGAGGTACTCAACATCCCTTTTCACCACGCATACTACAAGATACACCCTCTCGGTCTACACCCATTCTTAGGCACACCCCTTCACCACGTACATAACAAGATGTCCGCTTTCCCTCACGCACAGCCTTCTTTCTGCGTACATAAAAAAGTACACCCTATCCTCAAATACACCACGAGGTCCCTCCCAAGCACGCAACTAAACACCTATACCTCCCTCAAACACCACAAGTGCCCTCCCCACAAACACCCCAAGATGCACTAGCCACCTATGCATACCACAAGGTACAACCTCCACATGGAAACCACAAAATCTGTTCACTTGATTTTGGATTTAAGAGGGGGAGGGGGAGAAATCTTTAATTCTCATGCATCATTTTATTAACGAATGCATAACTATTGAACAGATTACGACAGATCTGGCGGAGAGGGCGAGCGAAATGTGCCTCGAATCGGCATCAAGTTCGCCGCTCTCTTCACACCACCGGGCTACAGTCAACAGTTAGAGCGGGACGACCTATGTAAATTTCCCAATACAGTTTCCCTATTAATCTTTAATCGGGGGGAAGTATCGTGTATGTAACTAGAGGCAATGTTCTCGAAAATTCTGGAGCTTTTTCTGTGGGTAGATTCAAGTTTTTTTTGGAATTTTGATTAGCCATGTCACCGACCATCACAAACAACAAATAACCCGACATAGTGGCTGGATTTGACCGAGCCAACGCTTTAGTAGCAACTAGTGTATAGATTCTTACTTATCCTACACGTATGACTGACTTAGGGGTCATTTAAGAATTTGTAAGCACCTATTGGGGGGTTGGGGTGGGGGGTACATAATTTGCTTATTTTTGATGAAAAAGGGGTTGCTCCTCTGGAAGGTGATTACGTCAGCAATATTTATTTACTAACTTAGTACAGATTTGAATATACTTATATAAATGATTACGTAATTGTAAAAGGGAGGGTTAAGAACATTGCTTATTTTTGCTGACCAGGAGGAAGGGGGCGGTCAGAAATTACAAAAAATCTGCTTACGTAATACTTGGATGGCCTCTTTCACAATATTGTGGGTAGTAACAGTTCTTATTATAAAATAGCCCACACTGAATTTCACGTATGTCCACTAAAGTAATTAGAAAAATATCATCCCCATCCCTTATAATTGAACTATAACTTCTCATCCCCCCGTTTAAATATATGAATAGTTATTTTATTCTAATTTTCTGATGATTAAAAACTTTACTTGAATTTAATTAATCAATAAAATTGAATGAGTGAATGTAATGTAGGAATGAGTTGTTTGACGAACGAATGAATGAATGGAATGTCTAATTTGTAAAGATAGTAGCGTTAAAGGATATAATTGTATGCATATTGTTGTGAATTGTATTTAATATAATTAATAATTTTCGTTTCCTACCGCTAGACGGCGTTGGCGTATAGATAAATGAATTATTCCTTTATTAAATTCAGTCAAATATATATGTTGCAATAAAAAAACACAGTTATAAAAAATCGAATTCAAACAGAACTAATCGAAATATAGAGGGAAAGTGTCTGTAAAAAAAATGGTAACTGTATAACTCACTCTATTAGAGAGAAAGATTTATTGTGATCATTTTTCGAGAAAGTTCCATTCGTTTGTTATTAAGAATATAAATGATAAGTGTCTTAATCCATTTAATCCAATTAATTAAAAACAATCCATAGATTATTTTATCTCGTTAAAGTATAATGACGTCACGACTCTGTACTTTTGTGACGTCATACTAACACATAATTATTATTAATAAAAATATTCAGTCTTACGCTAGTCTTCCATTTTAAGGGTATACTTGAGTTTTTTTCCATTTAAATTTAATAGTAATTCAAGGAATTGAATGTTCTTATCTAACATTTTTTTTCTTACAATAATTTCTCCCTGAAACTAGCAAATATTTAAACTAGCTTAATTTCCTTTCTTTTCTTTTTTAATATAATCAAATAATAAATAAAAATACTGTTAAATGTTATTTTAAAGTCTCGAAGGTCTGTATATTAAAATGGATAGTTTTTTTTTATTTATTATCGGTACAAGAGAAATAATTATTACATAGTATAAAAGAAAGTGCTCTGCTGCGTCTGTCTGTCTGTTCGCGATAAATTCAAAAACTACTAAACGGATTTTCATGCCGTTCTCACAAGTAGATATAATATTATAGAAATAATGTCCAAACATACATTAAAAATTACAATGTTTTTTTTTAACAATTTCTCTCAAGCGGTATCACGTTTGTTGATATTTTTCAAAGGATACTTTACTATAGGCTCAACTTTGTGGCCAAAAGTGGCGACGAGTTAAAATCAATAGTGAGATTCCCTGTATATTAAAATGAAGCTTTTGTAAATTGATTGTGATATTAATTCGAGATATGAAAGTACCTCGATTGGAGTCAAGTATCACTTCAGTACCAAAAGAGGGAGGAGGGGGAAAGTATTACTTTAGTACTAAAAGAGGGAGGAGGGTGAAGTATTACTTCAGCACTAAACGAGGGGGAGGGGGAAGTATTACTTTAGCACTGAAAGAGGGAGAGTGGGAATTATTACTTCAGTACTAAAAGAGGGGGAGTATTACTTAAGCTTTAAAAGAGTGGGGGTTTTGTTTGATCTGCTTATTATTAATGACATGGGATGGGCGGTCAGGATTTGTAGGGCTGTAAAACGCATTGTCTTATCCACTGGACTTCCATCGTCCTAGTAGCGAATCACTGTAAGTTAATTCCTCTGTAAACTATATAATTCCTTATTTCTAGACTTGTTAACTCCAATCTATGAATCGATAAGGAAATTAGAACAGGTTAAAAAAATACATAAATGTTTACGTTAGTATAGGAGAGGGGGGGGGGTTTAAAAAAGTTGCTTACTATTGCTGACGAGTGGGAGGGGAGCGATCAGAAATAACAAAGTTTACATAATAGCATAGAACAGCTCCATTGACGAAAGATCATAGGGATGTAAAGTTTGAAAGCGTGTTTTTAGTGTCTGTGACTTTGTTTTTTCTCTTCAACAAGGCGCGATTTAAACATTAGCCGGTGTCACTCTGTCGAAGTTTGCAATGTTTCAGTTTGAAATCTTTGATGTTTATAATTTAATTCTTAGTTCATTCGATATATTATGTCATTGGTGAAATCATGTTTTTAGTATAAGTAACCGTGAACTTATATGTCCATATTATATAGGTCTATGGGAAGGTGATATAGTAACTTTAAGACTCGAGAGATACATAAACCGTACGTACCATAGTTAACACTTAAATGCATGATTTTGGTCCTGAATTTCGAAAGTAATTTTAAAACAATAAAAAGAAAAAAAAAACTTACCCGTGAAAAGTAATGCCATTTTTTTTTTCACACATAAGATATTTTCTAAGCTTTTGGATATGCTTTCGGAAACGCACATTATAAAGTTTTAAAACAAAATTAAATGAAATGCAGACAACTGACAACAATATGTATTTAAGGAGGGTATATACCATCAAATAGCACAAACACCCTATTGTAGAGTTTTTGGCAGGTTTTTTGTCTCTCATGTTGTGAATTTTATATTTTATTCATAATCTTGTGTCATTTGACTCTATATTTTGTAATATTTTTGTGGTATTTTGCGTAATATAGTTTGGTTATTGTGCACAAGTGAATTGGATGGGAAATAATACCTCTGAGCATGGATTCTAACTTGCCATAACAACTCCCTGGAAAGTTCTAACAAGAAGGCCACCATCGTGTTAATTATATATAATTTTTTTTTTTAATATTTCCATAAATAAAATACCATAACATAAAAGATAATTATACTGCAAATTGTGTATTATTTGAATTATTAATAGTGATAAATACTGTAGGAAAATAGATAGTAAATATTACTGTTCTGATTAATTTAAGTTTAATTAATTATAAGATTATGTTTCCTAATTGTATTTGATACTTATTTAACACTAAGTAAATAATTGTTTTTTCGTGAAGTGAATATTGAGTTTATAACAAAAAATAAGTGTCATTTTACATACACGGTTATTTACAAGTTAAGTTTTAGAAAAATAAATTAATCTTAAATTTTTAAAAACAATAATTAATTTCATTCAGACATTTTGATCTGATAAAAGTCAGTCACTTTTTTTATGTTAACGGAACTTTAAAATCCAGGCTGTTGTAGACAGTGTCGTCAATCCAAACGTCTTTAAAAAGTTTATATATAGCTAACAGTAAAAAAAAGCAAACAATATAAATACAATGCAATGTTATATTGGATAATTATTTCGATGAGCGACTCTCCTTAGTTGTAGATTCGTTAGATCATTTGTATGATTTATGAGATGTAAATACATTATTTACGTTCGTGCGACAGAGACATCTATAGGCATTGATATTGTAAATAAGAAGCTGTAGATATAGGCTCCATAGGCGCTCGAAAAGCGCCTTATTAAAACTTGGCTAACTATAAGGTGGTAGCGGCACGCTGAAGCTATTACTGGTTTCAGCATTAATGGGTCGGCTCCTCCGGGGTAATACCACTCGACACACAGAAACACCGACGTGAACGTAACAGTGCACGCATTGTTGCATTTCGTTCGGTCAGTGACCATCACCCCTCCCCTCTGACCCGGACCCTCCGTCTCCTCTGACCCTTCCCTCTCCTCTGACCCTGACCCTCCCCTCTACTCTGACCCTGACTTTCCACTTCACTTCCCTTCCACTCCCTTCCCCTCCACTTCTACTCCCCCTTAGCCATTGCCCCAAACACAGGCTGGCAACGCACTTGCCAATTCTCTAGTGTTGCTACTGTCTATGGACGACGGTGATCACTTAAAATCAAGTGACCCGCCTGTTCGTTTGCCTCCTATAATATATAAAAAAAAACTAGCAAACGTAATAATCTCGCTAATCCACCTGTATCTAAGCAACATATAACTATCTCTTTTTCACGACCGATATTGATAATATGACATCTTGCTTCCACATTTTATCTGAGACAGTGTGGCGTTACGATAATACTTTACGTACGTGTGCGTTATCGTGCCATTTGTTTTGTCAAAATATCATGTAGGTAATGTATGTATAGCTTTTTAGTTATAATATCATTGGTGTACAGAACGCGCAGCGCCCTTAATAGTTCGGTGAAGCTGTAAAGACCTTTCCAGGTCAACAGCGTTTTAATTTCGAAAAAAAAAAAAAACGCGCAGTCTTCACGTTTCTAGAAAGTTCTTTACGAGTGGCAAGATGGCGGACGTAGATATACGAATACAACTAATTATATAAATAAAATATAAATAGATATAAAGTTGATTTGTGAAGTTCATATCTCAATAATCTGAATGTTCATTATAATCTCTAAATTCATTTTAATTTCGATGATTAATTGTTTTTTTTTTTTAATTAAATTGTCATATATTCCGATATATCGAGATATGGGTTATAGTAATGAATAATGTAAAATGGTTTTGAAATAAAGATATATTTTGTATATTTTAGTATTTTTTGTTTTGGACAATTACCTAGTATTGTACCTAACGAATGAATAAAATCGATTAGGATACACGATTTATCAAATTTGATCTTTAGCAAGTTTCGTGCTTATTTCCATAGTTTATTCCCTTCTCGAAACTATAAAAAATAAATTAAAATATAATAACCAATTTGCCAGTTTGTTTTATCTGAAAATACTGACTTTGGGGTGTAAGGGGTGTCGAATAACATCTTAAGACTTGAGACACCCAAGCCAACCTCACCTGCACGTGGTGCACCCTGCTGATCAACGAACGAGGCAATGGCGAGAGGGGGGTGGTAGGGTTTTACAGCCCGACTGGGTCGCAACCACCACGCATATGGCGAAAAAGCCCGTCATAGTGACTCGTTTCTGCGTGTCGCGTTTCGGGATCAGCCTATGCATATCCAGTACCGGGCGACTTTCGTCATTATGGCCGGTATGACAGCGGCGACCGGCGATGGATAATCTGTCTCTCGATGTTTTTTGTTTGTTGTTTTTGGATTGTACTATGCTTAACATCAGGCTAAGTGCAGTCACTTTGTCGTGTTTCTATATAAAAAAAAAATGATTCTGAAAATCATTTTAATTAATTGATAACTAAATTATTATGTACGAGTTAATGATATAGCCATTTATGATTCTTATAAAATGTTGTTTTGTAATAATTGCAAGCAAACTCTTCGGCCATCACTAGTGTATTAATAAAAGTAACAATGTGGATATTAAAATTGGGTTTATACACAATATATAAATTGTTATTAATGTTATAAATATGTTATGCTTTCACGACTTCACTACTTAACCGATCTAGATTTTGCATACATTTTGTTGGAGCACAGAAAGGACATATGGGACCCTGTTTAGAAAATAAGTACTTATTCCGAGGAATTGGTGAAGTTTATCGCGAACAAAAGCTAAATTTCTTTTAATTTTGAGCTAGGTTGACAACTGGTATGTACCAGGTGAAACGTTAAACCCTCACAGTACTCTAGGAAATGAAAATTTATTAAGTATCGTTCCCATATCTTTAAGTTTTAGAACAAATTTTAGCTAAGTAATATAAAATACTAGTCTGAAGTGTACCTATTCTTCATAAAATAAAACTCTTTTACCCTTTTTTTTACTTATTATATACTATATTCAGCATAAAAAAAAACATCTTATGAAAAAACAATCCAAGAGCGAATTAAACAATGACAAAAGACCATGACATTATATTTCTAAAATTCGAATTGTTTCTTCCTTACCAGTTTCTGAACATAATATATTAACTACAATTCTATTCCATTACAATAACATATGAATTAATGCAGATCGTTTTACTTCATTATAAAAATATATTTAGATATAAAATAACAAAGCTTACATATCTTTTTGTTGTTTATTAGTGTTTGTTTTGATACTATTATTCTTTATAGTAAATGTGACTCTGAAGTGTCATCCTAGAATACTGCGAGTGTTTAACCTTTCACTTGGTATAGTCTTCTTTCTTTAGGTAAATGTCCAAACGTAAAAAACCACGCCTGGGTTCAATGAACGATTTTAAAGAAGCGCTTTTCAAGATTAATCATTACGTAACTGATTATTGTCGTAACCCTGCACGGTCAAACAATGAAAAGCGGGCACGGGACGCGGGGCACGGTGTGATTCATACGTTTCCTGTAGTCCGGTAAAGCCGTTAAAACCTTGCAAGGTCAATAGCGTAGCGTATTTATTATACCAGTTCGTTTTTCCGTAAATCTCCTGATGTTAAGTGTATATCAGTTTTGCGTTTCTCGAGATAATTAGGTCAAATATTAAGATTCTAATTTTTTTATTGATTAAGAACCTAAAACGACTCATGATTGCCAATGACAAAATATTGCCAGCGTCTAACTTAACACCCAGTATACTTTTTACACGAAACCCTAGATTTTTTTAAATATCATAGGAGGCAAACGTATATGTGGGTCACCTGATGTTTATTAATAACCACTGTCCATAGACACTAGCAACACCAGAGGAGTCTCAAGTGCGCTAACAGCCTGTGTTGGTGGGGAAGGGGGGAGAAAAAGGAGGGAGGTGTGCCTCAGGCGTTCTCACTGATCGAACGAAACACAACAATGCAAGCACTGTTACTTTGTTTTCTGTGCGTCAGGTGCAGGGGCGAGCCGACCAATTCATGCTGAAAACAGTTATAGCTTCAGCGTGGATCTACCACATAGGTTTTATCTCTTATAAAACTTGACAAGATAATATTACAGAGAATATACAATAGTGTGTTTGATTGCAATGCAAGCGAAGTCACCAACGGAGGTTATATCATAAGCGATAGTAACTGATAGTAGGAATTAGTCCGCGATAAATTTAATTGGTCCCAATACTTATGTTATAGTTGCGTAGAACCAATTAATTTTAACTACTAGTTATTTAGTTAATTGTTGTAACGCGAGTCAGTGTAAACTCATGTTTTTGATATCGAGTTCCTGACGTTTGATTTTATTAAAATAATGTATTTATATTTTATTTTAAACCTTTTTGTTTTAGTACATTGTAATTATCCTCCAGTAAGTATGAATTACAGATTTTAATCCACGTATCAACAAAGCGGTGCTTAATGTGATCTTATCACTGCATATTATTATAAAACAAAGTCTTCTGTCTCTCTGTTCGCGATAAATTCAAAAACTACTGAACGGAATTTCATGCGGTTTTCATTTATACTAATACTAATATTATTATAAAGAGGTAAATTTTGTAAATTTATGACATTGTAGGGAGTAATCTTTGTAGGTGGTAGAGCCCCGCTGAAGCTATTTTTGGTTTCAGCATGAATGGGTCGGCTCTTCCGTGGTAGTACCACCCCTCTCACAGATAACCGACGTGAAATAGCAGTGCTTGCATTGTTGTGTTTCGTTCGGTCAGTGAGAGAGCCGGAGGCCCACGTCCCTTCCTCTTTCCTTCTTTCCCTTTCCTTCCCCTCCCCCTTCTCCCATATACAGGCTGGCAACGCACTTGCGACGTCTCTGATGTCGCTAGTGTCTATGGACGGTGGTGATCACTTAACATCACGTGACCCACCAGTTCGTTAGCGTCCTTCGATATAAACAAAAAAAAATCTCAGGAACTACTGGTCCAATTTGAAAAATTATTTCAGTGTTATATAGCTTATTTATCGAGGAAGGTGATATGCTATATATCATCACGCCATGGAGCCACCAATAGGAGCGGAGCACCATTTAAAAATGTTTCAAGATCGGGATTTTTTTTCCACTTGAAAGCTTCCCCTGTGTGTAAACGGTTACCCAAAGTAACTATACTACGGGGACGAAGTCGCGGGCAGGGGCTAGTCAGTAGATAAAGTGATCCATGGTGAAGGTTTAGGTATACAATTTTCAAAGTTTTTTTATTGGGGCGGGACAACAAACAATTTTTTTGTATTAGGCTTTATATTACACGCAAATCCAAATTTAGGACTACATTCAGAGCGACCAAAAAGATTGACGAGATTATTTTTTTTTTATTACCCTAGGACGCAAACGAACAGATGGGTCACCCGATGTTAAGTGATCACCACCGTCCATAGACACTTGCAACACCAGAGGAGTCGCAAGTGCGTTGCTAGCCTGTGTTTGGGAGGAGGGTTTGGGTAGAAAGGGAAGGAGGAAGGGAAAGGGGAGGGTAGGTGGGTCTCCGGCTTTCTCACTGACCGAACGAAACGCAACAATGCAAGCACTGTTACTTCACGTCGGTTTTCTGTGAGAGGGTGGTGCTTCCCCGGACGAGGCGACCCATTGGAGCTGAAAACAATGATAGATTCGGCTTGGCTCTACCACTACCAAAATTTAAATTACCTATATCCTACCTATATATACATGATTCTATTATCCAGTCGGAGAATTTAATCGTTGTATTGTGTGAAATGAAGAACAGTCACAACATAAAGTAAATCGCATAGGGCTGACGAGATTATTTCAATTCGTACTAGATCGGTGATGAAGTACAAGCTGGCAGCGTACTCCTACCAGCGACAAGAAGAGGACGCTACCTCGCCAACATAGTGCGGAGACAGGCTGTGGTATGTGTACATTTTCACAATCTAAAATTATACCAGCATTGGGATTGCGCGTGTTCTATGATTAATCAAATCAAATATACTTTATTCAATTTAGGTCGTAAGAAGGAGCTTAGGAACATCAAAATTAACAACAGTATGGAAAACAACGCAGTCATCGAAAAAAATTAGCAAGAAACTCAATCGGATTTATCTTTTTAACATACATCGGTGTTATTACAAGAAAGTTAAATACGTATTGAATACTTGCTTTAAAAAGGTTACGTTTTAAATGCACCGCGCTCGCTGAATGTTCGCCGTCTTACTCTTTTGTCTCGCTTTGGTTAGGTTAGGTTACACTTGCGAAAAAAGGATAACGCGAACTTGCCTCTAGCGAGCGCGATGCATTTAGTACAAAACCTTTTTAAAGCAAGTATTTAATACGTATTCAACTTACTTGTAATAAAACTGCATATGTCTAAAATACATTACGCATCCTAATCGTTTTAGTGGGTTCACAGAGAACCGTCAATTCCAGACTTTACCATCATTCACATATTGATCTGTCTAAAAGATATTGTAGAGTGGATCAATATGTGAACGATGGTGTCTGGAATTGATCCATCTCTGTGCATCTAAATAAAACGTTTGTCACATGTACCTAATATATTCCAAATATTATATATACTTGTTAAAAAGATAAACCAGATCAAGTTTCTTGCCGGTTCTTCACGGTGACTGGGTTGTTTCTCGAACCTTATTAGGGCCTAAATAAAGTGATTTTGATTTGATTGATTTGATTTAATTAACTGTATTCAGACAGCAATATTGAAGCATAAATATGTTTAATTTAATAGTAGCATACATAATTTCGAGCCCCGACGTGTATTTTTTTGGAATAAAGTTGGTAACACAACCGGCTGACGGTGAAGGAAAGCATCTTGAGGAAAGCTGAACCAGAGAAATGCTTTTGTAATTGAACTGCGTCTGGGAAAAATAAAACCGTGGATTAGAGTGGTATTAGGGGTAATTATACCCATAACTTTCTTTGGAAAGCGGCCTATGGTCTTGCAGTGGGCTTGTTACATACTGATGTAATGTTGAATTCAGTCATACGGTATCAATTATCACTGAACATAGCACCTATATTAAAACTTAACAAAATATCCTTATTTTTATCATATTTTATGGGCGAACTGTTATTTTCTTGTATCTAATACAAATAAACTAATCTAATTTTCCAGGACGGTACCGGTATTAAGTTCAATAAGGATGCGGACCGAGTGAGTTATTTGTTTTTGTATAAAGTTGTTAACAGGTAATTAGCTTCCATTATAATCAATGCATCTATGGTTATTGTATAATCTCCTATTCTTTTCTAAGCTATTAATAATCATTCAAATTAGGTCATTTTATATTATTTAGGCCCTGAGAAGGCACTTATGAATATCAAAGCTTCCACTGGTTTAGACAAATAACCCACTCATCGAGAGGAACAGGCAAGAAACTCGATCTGGCTCATCTCTTCATGTTATATATTTGTACAAGACATAATAGTTATATTCGTTTGTAGTGGATACACAGGGAGTTGCGTCATTTCCAGACGTCACAATCGTTCACATAATGATCAACCCTATAATAGCTTTTAGATATTAAAACCCGCTTGACACTGTTCTTGAACTCACTATCCGGCAAATCGGTAATGTGTTTTGGGGCTTTATTATAAAACCTAACACTGTTACTTGAAAACTGTTTTTGGGAGTCTGAAGCATGAAATGATCATTTTATTGCTGCTTTTTGTATTTAAATTATGTTGGTCTTTTACCAGATCCATCACATCTAATATTTTTGCGGACATGTGTGCTGTCTGTCATGTCATTTCGGAGATTAGCCTGAAGCAAAAAACCAAACACTTGTTCAATTGATAACAGTGTGAATATTCGTTAGAGATTACCATATATAGTTTGGTGAAGCTGTGAAGACCATTCGAGGTCAATAGCGTTTTCATTTCGAAAAAAAAGATTGCCATACATACCAAGTGAAATTGTTAAACACCCGCATTATTATAGGACATAATACGTCACGCTCTCAAATTAACATATAAAATAAAAAAGTGTGTGTGTACTTATGTATACGCGTTACAAGTTATACTTCTTTGGTGTAACAAGATAAAAATATTTTATTCAATAATTTTATATTTTGCTATCTATTCTACGGTTGTAGAAAAAACGTTACTAACAATAGAAAAAAAGGTATTTGATACATTGAAAGTTTTAATACAAAGAAACAAAATGTTGACTATAGCTAACTTCAGGGTGTCGATCGTTCGTGACGGTTTGCGCGCGTATCGTAAAATTTACTTTTATTATTTTCCCTAACGCACCAAAATAAGTATAAATTCAATAACATCAAAACTAATATAAATAAATAACAAATGGAACATAATTTAAAGTTTGTTCTAAGACATTCAAAATTATAAACACAAATGTAATAAACCTAGGTGCAATGACCAATGCCCAAAACTGTAAGAGGCGACCCGGAATATATTACCTTCGATAATAAAACAGGATATGAACCCTTTTGTTTTGTTCATACCGTTCCCACGTTCCCTTCCAAATAAAAGTGAAACCAGCCGAAGGTCGTCGACACTGTGCTTTAACATACAAGCGAGAAGATCGAGTATAATTTTTGTATTTTTCTAAATAATTAGATCAAATATTTTGCACATATTTTACAAATTTATTTAGGACGAGAATCGAATACAAACTGTCTTCCATAAATATTGCTATTGTCTAAACATTCAGCTTGTATAAAGAAAAATCATCATTACTCATTTCAGAATGGCTGCACTTATTTGGCTAATTAATTCTCTTTTGTTGTGTTTGTAATTGTCAGGAATTGTTGTTTCAAAAGTCGTACGTAAATGGTTATAAAAAAGTAAGTGAGTGAGGGCAACAAGACAGTTGGTAGACCTTAATAATATTTAAGTTGAGTTGCTATTTTATTTCTTTCGTACTATATAGGGAAAGTTTGATCTCATTATCTTACTTAGTAAACATGTGCCAAGCCAGTGCGGCCTGCATGTAATCTAATAACCTTGACAGATGAACGCGGAAGCAAAGAAGAAAGTCGACGTGCTATCAGAAGAACTTCTTCCTTACATCATCGCAGAACAAGAGCGTCGCACTACTCTCTACAAGAGAATAATGACCGCCATACAGAACGGCGAGAAGGGCGTTACCATCGCAGAAATTAGAAATAAGCCACCGCTAATCATACGAAAAGGTAGAACGTTTAAATGCTTTAAATTTATACGAGTTTCTAGATTATTGGGAGTCATACACGTTTCCCCAGAGATCCGTACATTTAGAATTAACTAACCAAAGAGAGAGAGAGACCCCTCACTGAAGCTATGTATGTACACATGTGGGCGTGCACGTGCTGGCTGCAATACGATGTGTGCATTGAACTATTGAATATAGTATCACGCTAGCAGTATGCTCGAGGGTTCCACTCTCGTGGATCGAACCTACTATTTAGATGCTACCGAGGGTGGCCGCGGTGGGTGTACGAGAGCGAAGTTGACCGCCCGATTACGACAGTGCTCAGCTGTTCGATGACAACCGTTTTTAAATTGAACGCGCATTTATCAACTATTTTCAAACTATCCAACTATTTTGACATATACTCCTAATATTATAATCAAGAATAAATTTTGATGAATCTTTACAATAATATACACGTATAACACAAAAGCTAAAGTTCACAAAACGTATTGTTTTAATTGGCACGAAAATGTAACAATAAGCGTCTAATTAGTTAAAAAATCTATCGTATAAGAGCTATGTGGGCTACACTAAGTTATACAAAAGATGATAATGTTTGATGAAGTAATTTATAAAAAAGCAAATTAAGAAAAGTCGCGGCCGACCCTAAGTATTTAATAATTATTTTATAACATTTCATATTCCAGGCCTAATGTACAGGTGTCCAGCTAATCGCGCGCCGAAAGAACCAGACGGTTCTGGAATGATCATGTGCGAGGACGATATTGATCCTTCTCCGGTTATGTACGATTCATGCCTCAGCGCAGAAGATAAAGAACTCTATGTAGCTGATAACAAATACTTCTTTTGCAACAGTTAGTAATATCACAAAAGTTATCTATGTTAATATTATAAAGAGGTAAAGTTTGTGAGTTTGTGACGTTGTAGGGGTAATCTTAGCAACTATTGGCCCGATTTGAAAAACTCTTTCAGTGTTAAATAACACATTTATCGAGGAGAGATATATAACCCTAAGACCAATAGAATCGGAGCACCAATGAAAAATGTTTCGAAATCGGTGTTTTCCTTTTGAGAGCCTCCGTTGCGTCTTAGTCCTTTAAGTAATGAACGCAATTTTTTCTTATCCTAAAAAACAAGTTTATTTTCTTAAAGAACTTCATACTATAAAAATCTCAGCAAGAAGTTTGTTCCACATCAGCAATGCATCTAATCAAGTTGTTAAGTATCTTATATTTAAATGTCTATTCCGCGAGAAATGTTTATTCATTTCTTTAGATTTACAATCAATATCTGTGTAATTTATTACGCTAACAACAAATCAGCTTGCAAAGGTAAAGTAATAAATATGACATATTTCCCAAGCAAATAGGTCTTTACATCATATTTGATTTACTTCACTACCTTGGGCGTGCTTCGCTCGCTAGGTTAACATAACAATTACATCATTGTGATTGAATGTATTCGTATTCAAATTATATAGTGCCATCTCATAACATTTTGAGGTGCCAATCCAATGTATCATCCATTAGTAATAATGCAAATAGGTACTACTAAATTTTACGAAGTGGCTTTATATAATATTAGACTTTTTTTATTAATATCACCTTTTTATAGCTGTAATACTTATGTTGATAAATTTAAAAGGTAAATTCTTAACATAATACAAAGTTTGATTTAAATCGTTAGAGCCGTTTTAGAGATACACGAAATAAATTTACATAAATATGTTACTAGAATTACTTGTTTAATCTTATAAAATCTGTCTTCGTCAAATTAAGGTGTATATTACTGTAAATATAAACCTATCATTCGTTGAATTAACATATACTTTTTAGGACATAAAGTCGAAGGACCAGACCTACCAAGAAACGGCAGCACTGTTATAGGCTGCGCGCCAATAGAACGTACTTCGCTGAACTATACCGCTAGCAAATGCACCTTGGAAGACACTGATGATGTAGTCGTTCATTACAGATACTATCCGGACAGGGTGAGTTAATATCACAATGATTCTCCATATGAGAGCGCCGGAGGCCCACCTTTTTCCTTCTCCCTTCCCTGTCTTCCCCTTTGCCGTCCTCTCTTCCTCAACAACAAAGGCTGGCGACGCCCTTGCGATTCCTCTGGTGTTGCAAGTGTCTATGGCTGGTGGTGATCACTTAACATCATGTGAACCACCTGTTCGTTTACCTCCTATGATATAAAAAGGTACTATTCGCTTAGTTATGAATTTGTTGCCTAGCACGCGTTCTGAGGGGTCATTCAAATATTACGTAAGCATTGATGGGGGAGGGGTCGTTAATTTGCTTATCTTTGATAGGCAGTTGGGGGTTTGGACGATTATTACGTCAGCAATATTTATTTACTGAATTAGAATAGATTTGAATACATGTATATACACGTTTACGTAATTTTAAGGGGGAGGGTTAAGAGCATTGCTTACTTTTGCTGACCAGCGGGACGGGGCAACCAGAAATTACAAAAACTCTGCTTACGTAATACTAGAATGGCTCCTGGTAGCTACATTTGAGAGCTAGTTCCTGTAGGCTTAGTATGTCAACATCTCTTAGATTATATCGTAACTTAACACTTGTAAGGTGTTTTTTTGAACTTTTTTTTTCGAACTGAAAACGCTGGCTGTTGACCTGAAAAGGTCTTTACAGCTTCACCGAACTATTGAGGCAAGCACTGAAGGCACTCGGCCGATTTGGGATGTTTGGGCGACTAACTCAAGGGTGCACGGCACAACTTGGCTTGGGCTGTCGCCTGTTTTGTGCAAAAATCGCGATCTATCTTTTTTTTTTACGTGGGGATATCCATTATGGATACCCACCCTCCCAGGGGAGAGGACTCTCACGGACTAAAACATCACGGTGTACCGACAAACCGTGTTGTTGGGGCAGCAAGGGATCGTTCTAGCTAATCAACCTTGTAGAGCCGCCCCAACGGTCCGCCCGGCGGAAGGTAGCCGCCGGGCTCCTACCTATAGAGAGGCAGCTGATCGCGATCTATCTGAGCTAACCTAAGCTATCTAGACATACGTATTGAGTTCTATAGTGGTAGAGCCAAGCTTATAGTGGTAGAGCCAAGCTATAGTGATAGAGCCAAGCTGAAGCTATTATTGTTTTCAGCGCGAATGGGTCGGCTCGTCCGGGGAAGCACCACCCTCTCACAGAAAACCGACGGGAAGTAACAGTGCTCAAATTGTTGCGTTTCGTTCGGTCAGTGAGAGAGCCGGAGACCCACGTACCCCCCCCCCCTTCCCCTTCCTCCTTCCCTTCCTGTCCCCCCGCCCTCCTCCCAAACACAGGCTGGCAACGCAATTGTGACTCCCTTGGTTGTTGCAAGTGTCTATGGACGGTGGTGCTCCTATGATATAAAAAAAAGAGTTATTGAAACATGCATGTGTACCAAGCATGCGTGCCTCAACAACTCCTATATGTATTTTATGTCGGAAAAAATCCTCTAAACTATATAGGATAGGTAAAAATAAGGTTAGAACTCTTTGTCGTTTATTTCTCTGAAGGATAGAACTCTTTATCGTTTATTTCTCTGAAAAAGAAAAACAGCGTGTAAGCGTGTAGGCGTGCACGTGTGTATAGGCAACGTGTGCGATGCTGTAGCAGTGATGTAAGGTTTTGTGTCACTGTATCACGTGAGCAGCGTACTCAAGGGCTCCACGCCGAAGGAATGGACCTAGGCTTGAGCCGCTGTCGAGGGGGGCCTAATCTAGTTCTAGTAAGGTGTCTGGCAGATTGGAATAATCAATCAAATGTTACTAAAGG
>JACEII010000130.1:703869-740508 GCA_014332785.1 Antheraea mylitta
TTGAGAGCCAGTTCTTCTCTAAGTTGAACGTGAATACAATGTTAAGCTATACCTTAATTTAACTTCCAATGAGATTTAACTTAAATAAAGAACTTATAAAGTATATATAAACAGGGTGTATCTTAGAGACAAATTATAGCAACGACATTTTGTATTACAGCAAATATATAAAAAATAAACTGTCACGGGACGCCTGGCAGATGTGAAACATAGAAATTGTTTCGTATAACTTATATACATAAAAAAACAGATTACGACAGGTGTCAGCTATGGGATAATGAAAGATAAAGCATTGCAAATTTATTCCATAACACAATGACTTCATATTTATTTTACTACATAAATATTTATTTTTATTAAATAAAAAACTTCAATTAGGCGCAGGCGCGGTGTGGTTGGTTATCAAGGGGTGCTAGATCGTCGGCGCGTGCCGCATAATACTAGTAAAACGATAGGCCGACAAAAGATTCTAATCTTGATTATACAGATCGGGTTGCAAATGTTTTTGAGTATTTCGTTAATAGTGTAAAATTCGTGTTTTGCGTCACCACGTCACGAGAAACCAACAATCAAGTTTACCCGCGCATATAAATGTTTAAAAAGTCAACGTGACGCGATGTTTCCAGCGCCCGGCTTTGCTTAAATCATAATTTCAAAGTCGATTATGTGAAATCTTTCAAATGTTTTATTTAGGTATGTTTACTACCAAAACAAGCTATATGAACGAACAATAGTAGACACAGTCCTTTCATGAAACACTGGATATCTGTTGTCATATAATAATGTGATGTTCATCTTTTCATCCTATTTCATATTCATTTGTATAAAAGCATATATTAATATAGTTACTTAGTTTTTATTTTATTTTTTAATTTACTACTAATTTATGTAGTACTGTATAATATGTTTTTGTTTATGTGGACCCTTGTTGTCTTGTAAATAAATAAATAATAATATATCTAGAAGTGGCAGAGCATTGATTCGACTGGAAAAGCACTATCAACACACATATCTATTGCAAAGCAGCAAACAGTACTGGCACAACTGCGTTCCCGTCCGAAGAATACTAAAGATACAAACTCCTTTCTTATGAATAACAAGATTGGCCTCAGGGCTGTTAGCAGGCAATGACTATCAAAATCAGAGAGCTTATTTACCACTTCATAATATATTTCTTGAATTTTTGGCGGGATTTTAGTCTGTCATGTAGTGAATTTTATATTTTATTCATAATCTTGTATTATTTGACTCAATATTGTGTAAAATTGGTTGTTTTACGTAATATAGTTAGTTTATTGTGCATAAGTGAAGTGAATGGAAAATAATACCACGGAGCATGAAATTCAGAGATGCCACAAAAACTCCCTGTAAGGTTCTAACAAGGGATCCACCATCTTGTTAGAATATTGATTCACACGACGCTTGATATTGAAGTGATCGCGCGACGCTTGTAATATTATTGACTACGCGATAATGGCAGTAATAATCTGAAAGAATGATTGCCAAAAATAAAATAAATAAAAAACTTATTTCCTAATTATGTAATAGTAGTTTCTCTAGTGCTATAATGTAGTAACTTGATATATAACTGAGTTTACATTTCGTTTTAACAACGTACGCTAGATGGTGTTGTATTCAATTTTGAATTTTGGTTTTCAGGGGACTACAGTAAGTTGATCATATTTTTACGTCTAATAACGCGTCTCATATTTTTGACCATTAAATATATATGTACGTGCGTATCTTAAACAAGTAAACGTGGATTAAATTATTATTATTTTTTTTTTATCTTTATTTTTGGCAATCAATCGTTCAGATTATTACTGCCATTGTCACGTAGTCAATAATATTACAAGCATCGTGCAATCACTTCAATAATAAGCATCGTGTCAGTCAATATTCTAACAAGATGGTGGATCCCTTGTTAGAACCTTCCAGGGAGTTTTTGTGGCATCTCAGAATTTTATGCTCCGTGGTATTATTTTCCATTCACTTCACTTATGCACAATAAACTGACTATATTACGCAAAACACCACCAAATTTACAAAATATAGAGTCTAATAACACAAGATTATGAATAAAATATAAAATCCACTACATGACAGACTGAGATCCCGCCAAAAACTCATTAAATTAATTGTACGATGCAAATTAAATTAACGAATGAGTTTTATTTAATTTTATTTTGCGAAATATGGTTGTTGTTCAAAAAATATACCTGTGCATATTTTTGTGGCTGGTTTGCCTGGAATATTATATCATTTTGGTAGTAGTTAATTGCGCCATTTTTAAAGTATTTGCCGTAGTAGTGACAACACTTTAATTCACTACAATGAGTGAGAGTGAACTAGAATTCAAAATGTTACATAATTTAGAGAAAAAAGTTTTGGTTGATTTTTGTTTAAAAACTACGGGTATTCTGGAATTTTTAATGGTAGTAATTGACATTAATACTACTTACGTCGACAATACAAAAAGAAAATACAGGAGAATTTGTAAAAAAATAGTGAAATTAGAATTTTTCTGTTTTTTTTTTTTGAGTAGTCATAAGTAGGTTTACCTTTTGATACCTACTTAGCGTTGAATTTTAGGACACCTTGTATATTTGTAAATACATAATCAGAGTTCTATGTTTATAAGATATTTTTTCATTTTTTAGCCGAGAGTGAGTGTATTTTTTACGTTATCTATAATTTTAAAAGATTATTGAAATATAGTAAAAAGATCATTTTTTTAAATCTTTTACTTATTTTTGTAGAGTATATTTATATATTATTTCTCTTATTTCAGATAAAGAAGGTAAATCTAATCGCACTACTTTAATTTTTTTTTTTTTTCGAAATGATTTCGCTATTGACCCAGCAAGGTCTTAACAGCATCACCGGACTACGAACTTAATCTTCTATAACACGATCAATTACGTAATAATTGCTTGTTGTCGGAATGTCGCACGGTCGAACGATGGTTAGCGGGGCGTTGGTCGATGTGCGGTGATTCACGGCCTCGATATTTAATACACTAGTTCGTTTATGCGTAAATAACCTGATGTTGAGTGTATATCAGTTTTGGAACTTTCGAGATAAATATTTAGCACTTATTTTTTAAATTGATTTAAAACGAGAATCGACTACTGATTATCCCGTAAAAATATTGCTCGCGACTAACCAGTCGCGCTGTATAAACAGATAAGGTATTTGACGGTTTAATGTTACACATTATGTGCGTGTGTGCGTTTGTATATTATATACTTAATAAAACAAATGTTTATTTCCTATTTTTACAGAATACGAGAGTGAGTATTAGATAACAGGTTATATCCACATTTATAAATCAAAATATACTAGTTTCCCAACGGGGTTGCCAACTGAAAAATTGAATTGAAAACTATAGAAATTGTAAACGCAGCATAGACAATATTGAAAACCCCTAAGAAAATTTTGTATACATCTTTTATCTGTCATGATGTAATTTTGGTGGTATAAAATATTACATTATTTAATATTATATTGTGTAATATTATTGGGATCTTAAATGTTATAGCTTGGTTATTATGTACAAGTGAAATGAATACGAAATAGTATCATGAAACATAAATTCTAACATATCACAAAACCCTTTGGAAAGATTTAAGAAGGGACCGCGATCTTGTAATCACTGCAAGATAGATACTTTATTACAAAACTGGCCTCTGCCCGCGACTTCATTCGCGTGGAATACTTACTTTGAGCTAACGCTAACACGCAGCGGAAGCTCTCAAGAGGAAAAAGCCTCGATTTTTAAACATTTTTCATTAGTGCTATGTTCCTATTGATCTTAGCGTGATGATATATAGCTTATAACTTTCCTCGTCAAATGATCTATATAACATTGAAATGATTTTTTAAATCGGACCAGTAGTTCCTGAGTTTACCCCTTACAACGTCACAAACTCACAAACTTTACCTCTAATAGGGACACAATGTAGGCATGTAAGGCAGAGTGCCTTTATAGTGACAGTGAGAGAGTGAATTTATAATTCCTGTTATTTTTTTTAATTTAATTTCCATTACAGAGGACGGTATGTAACATTATATAAATAATTTAAAAAATGCGAGCGACTTCTCCCGCATTTCATTAGGATATAAAATTTAATAATAATAAAATATAGTATATAGCCCCATCTAGTGGTCATTTATAGATCCTCTGTAGCTATATTCCTACCATACTCCCAAAACTCGCCAAAAAATGTGGATCTTTATATTTTATCCATTATCTTGTGTTATTTGGCTCTACGTTGTGTTGGTGGTGCTTTACATAATATACTTTGATTATTGTGCACAAGTGAAGTGGATTGGAAATAATACCACGGAGCATGGATTCTGACTTCCCATAAAAACTCCCTGGAAAGTTCTAACAAGAAGGCCACCATTCTGTTAGTTCATTGTAATTATATTAAGAAACTTGTAATATCATTACTCACTTGACAATGGCAATAGTTTACTAGACAACGGATTGCCAGAACTAAAAAAAAATGTGAAGATTAGATGTAACTATGGAAATTTGCGTTGCGTACTGAATATAGAATATGCAAATTTTTACAAGTAACAGTCGCTGAGCTTTTTAAAATATTGTCTGCCGACATTGATAGGTGAAGTCAAGCCAACATTTTAGTTCTTCACCATCGAAAGAAGATACATTTTTGTAGACCCCCGCTTACAAATTGTGAACCCTCAATTTTTTGTCACGCCAACGTAGACCCCCGTTGAGTCTTCCGTAGACCCCCGGGGGTCCACATAGACCACTTGGGGAACTAAGAATATAGGAAATTTCATCGGGAAAAATGCCCTGTTTACAAAAGATAGTTTCGATCTTTATTAGCACGAGCGAAGTCGTGACCAAAAACTGGTTTATATACATATATATATATGGGCTATGGTGGTCGAACTGTTTGACCAATGGAATATCAATCTGAGGTCCGCAGGTTCGAAGCCCGGTTATATCAACGAATTTATTGGAATTCGCGTACATTTACTAATTTAAATTGGTAACAGTATCGGCTGACGGGCAGAAGAACGTTGTGAGAAAACCCTAACTCGAGAAAATATGAAACTGAATTTCTCGGAGCTTATGATCGCCAATACGTCGTGGGCTGGCGTGGTGATTACGCCCATACCTTTCTTTGGGAAGTGGCCTTGCAGTGCGTCTCTTACAGGCTGGTGATGGTAATTTGAAGATAGTGTCTAAGTATGATTTACTATATTTGGGTTCTGCTACGTGGTAGAGCTACGCTGAAGCTATTACTCGCTTCAGCATGAATGAGTTAGGCTCGCCCCGGGTAGTATCACCCTCTCACAGAAAACCGACGTGAAGTAACAGTGCTTGCATTGTTGCGTTTCGTTCGGTTAGTGAGAGCGCCGAAGGCCCACCTCTCCTCATCTTCCCCCATCCCTTCCTTCTACTCCTCCCCCCACACAGGTTGGCAAAACACTTGCGACTCCCCTGGTGTTGCAAGTGTCTATGAACGGTGGTGATCACTTAACAACAGATGACCCATCTGCTCGTTTGTCTCCTATAATATAAAAAAGTGAATACATGAATAGTAGTTTTATACCTAAATTTATATGTTTATTTTTTTATTAAATTACAGAGATCGTGTCACGTAAGTGAATTCAAATTTTTCGAGTGAAAATTTCCTTAGGCGCGTTGAACGGTTTATTTGGCAGAAATAAAAAAATATTATCTGGCGTCGTGATATGCTACGCAAACATTCTATAGAATATTATGGAATGAGTTACCTGGTACATCAGGGTTATGCCATGAGGTTTACATAACAGTGATGCCCCTGGTGTTGCAGGTATCCATAAGCAACGACAACCATTTAACATTAGATGAGCCGTCTGCCTGTTTGCTGTCCTTTGGCATAAAAGATAATAATAATTTTGAGGTTAGTTTGATATGACAAGTCGCTGAAACTTCATCATTTAGGTATGGGATTGGCATTACATTGCATACATGCATTACAATGAGTGCATTCTTCCTTAAGTAGGAATGAAAAAACATGGCCAATAAAGAGGTGTTGAAATAATTAATCTGTGGTCTATTTACAGCTATACCTGGTGAGTATATAAATAATGTTTTAGAGTTGGAAAAAATGGACGTTTATGTTGAAAGAATATATTAAAATTAACGTAAAAAATAATTGAGATAAAGTATAAAAAAATAACTTCATTATTTTATTGGAGACTGTACAGTGCAGCTACATTAGTGACTAATTTTTTAAAATATTGAATTACCGTCAACGCAGTTCTGTAAATCCAGTAGCTATAATGCACGACCTTCTCAAGGTGCTCTGTGTATAGGGACACAGACAGGCGACTGAACCGTGTAGCATGTTTCCTCGTGGAAATACTGCTCTCATTGGTCAGATGTTCTATCAATCAGCTATCACCACTTCGAGTGTAGCTAAAGCTGTAATATAAAATTGAAAACCAACATTAAAAAAAATGTGCCGTTACGTGACGTCTGGCAGATGTGAAAGATCAAAATTGTTTTGTATAAGTTATATGCCTAAAAGAACAGGTTACGACAGGAATCAGCTATGGCATAATGAAACGATAAAGCATTATAAATTTATGCCATAAAATAATGTCTGTTTGTTCATTTTATTACATAAATATTTTATTTTTATTAAATACAAATTCCAAAGATTCAACTAGCCGCAGGATCGAGCTATGTGAATTTGGCACCCCACTTCAAAAAAAATAAATTATGATGATACCATTCGATAGTGTTTCGTTTGTACCCGTTTGTACCGCTTTTATTTTCGTTTGTACCTCAAAGTAACAAAAAGTTATAACGTTTTCAAAATTTGGTCCACCAAACCAAATTTCATTAAATTATTGGCCTTATCATGTCGCCAATTGTATGTAGACGTTAACTTTAACTCTCTAACAACGCTTTTTCATTCAACGCTTTTCAAGTGTCGTTTCTTTTTATGGAGTATATTACGAGTATCGTGTGATGATATGTATACTTGTAGACCATTTATATCAGGGCCATATAAGCTATACAAATTAATTGTGTTACCGCATTCTGTACAATTCGCGTGTATTTTGAAAAAGTAATCACCCGGAGAAGTCGAAACTTTACCATTTTTTAAAGCTAAAGGTACATGGTAGTTTAAAGTTATTCCATAACTGTGCATAGAGGACGTCAGTCCATCCTGGTTTTAAAACATTGTATTCGCGATTACTATACGGTCGTGTTTCCCGTTCGATTTGCTTCCAGATGTCTTTAGGAATGACAAATTGTGTGCGTAATGGAGGTACAGTAGTAAGAGATTCCAAAGACCAATTTGAATGATTACATTCTTCCACACTTACAGCTTCTGAGGAGGCTATGAACTTCATACTCCTCTCTTGTTAATAAATCATTAAGAATCGAGTTACGATTTTGGACAATATAAAGATAAATATATTTGTTGTTCATCTGTCCATCTAATCGATCGGACGCTTCTTGCTAAACCTCGTCAGTTAATGGGCAAAATTTACCTGAACTATCAAAGAAATTCATACCTTTTAATGCTACAACTATTTTATCAACAGATATCTTTTAAGTTTTGTTATTTTCTTATTGGAATATTCCTGGGATTCAAAATGTTTCCAACTGGTAAGTGGAAATAAGACAGCTGTATTTTTTAAATTTTGAAATTCCTGTAACTTTTTTGTCTTGGAAGTAAAAGAAAAAATAAAAGTGGTACAAACGTCTAGAGATAATTTAGAATCGAACTCTTTTAACACAATTTTTATATCTCAAAGTGGGGTGCGGTACAAATTTTAAAAACGCTATAACTTTTTTCACTTTGAGGTACAAACGAAAATTAAAGTGGTAAAACCGGGTACAAACGATTACACGACGTTATCCGTTTGAAAGATTAAAATAAACTGAAAAACAGAGAAGTTGCATATTTTCAAGAAACTTTTAATCAAACCTTTAAGTGCTGTAATTTCCAAACCGGTTGAGGTATTTTTATCGTTCAAAGTGTTTCCTACGGGTACAAACGATTGTCTAACGATATCCGTTTATAGATTTCAAAAATATTGGGAATTAACGAAAATCACCTTTTTGGCCAAAAATTTTCAAACGATTCTATTTTTTTGTATTATGAGATATTTTCATAACCATAAGTGTTTTCTACGGGTACAAACGATTGCACGACGATATCTGTTTCAAAGATTAGCGTAAGTTGGAAAACTGAGAAATCGAATGTTTTCGACAAACTTGTTAACAACATTTTTAAGTTTTGTTATTTTCCTATTGGAATATTCCTAGGTTTCAAAATGTTTCCAACTGGTAACAGGAAATAAGACTGCTGTATTTTTTTAAATTTTGAAATTCCTGTAACTTTTTTGTCTTTGAAGTAAAAGAAAAAATAGAAGCGGTACAAACGTCTAGAGATAATTTAGAATCGAACCCCGACAACACAATTTTGATATCTCAAAGTGGGGTGCGGACCAAATTTTGAAAACGTTATAACTTTTTTTACTTTGAGGTACAAACGAAAATAAAAGCGGTACAAACGGGTACAAACGAAACACTATCGAATAGTATCATCGTAATTTTTTTTTTTGAAGTGGGGTGCCAAGTTCACATAGCTGCAGGATCGGTGTGTTCGGCAGCGTTTATCAAAGGGCGCTAGGTCGCCGTCGCACGCCGCGTAACACTAGTGAAACGAATGGTCGACAAAACAGTTTGAATCTTGTGTTTATACAGCTATCTGTTTACAAATGTTTTTGAGTATTTCGTTAATAGTGCAATATTCGTGTTTTGCGTCGCCACGCCAACAATCAGTTTTACCCTCCGCCTATAGATGTTTCACATCAAAATTATATAAAATCTTTGTCTTCTTCCAACATACAAATTCCATAATTCGAGTAAAAGGAATAGATGTAGAGATTACAAAAAATAAGAATAGTCAAGGTCGTCGAGGAACTAACTGGTGGAATGTAAATTCAATGTCCGCAGGTTCGAACCCCGGCACGTACCAACGAACTTTCTGAATTCGCGTAAATTTACTTATGTAACTTGGTGACACTATCAATTGACGGTGAAGGGAAACATTGTGAAGATAGAACCTGAAAAATATTCTTGTAGTATCACTTTTTTTTTTCGAACTGACTACGCTATTCACCCAGTAAGGTCTTAACAGCTTCACCGGACTACTAAGGCGAGCGCTTAAGGCACTCAGCCGATTTTATTTGGGCAACTAGCTCAAGGGTGCACGGCACACCTCGGCTTGGCTGTTGCCTGTTACATGCAAACTCGCGACCTATCTTAGCTAACCTAACTAACTATTCATATATGTTTGAATTGTTGAGACGCATATGTGTACCAAGCATACACGCCTCAACAACTCCTCCATATATTTATTATCGGAAAATTAAGAGTCTTTTAGTTCGATGAGGGAAAAAAGTAAACCCTTCAACTTTCATGTGTAAGCGTGTAGGCGTACACGTGTGTAGGGGTGATAGTGTAGTGTTGTAGCAGTGATGTAAATTTTTGTGTCACTGTATCGCGCAAGCAACGCACTCAAGGGCTCCCTGCCGAGGGATCGAACCTAGGCTTGAGCCGCTGCCGTGGAGTGTCTAGTCTGGTGTGCCTTGTAGTATCACCGTAAGCGAGAAAATATAGAACTATGGATTTCTCTAAATTTGAAATCGCTAATACGTCGTGGGCTGATGTGGTGATTATGGCCAAACATTTATTCGGGAAGAGGCCTATGCCTACAGTGACTTTCAGTCTGACCATGACATACTACTGGCTTCAGCATGAATGGGCCGGCTCGCCCGGGCTAGTACCACCCTCTCACAGAACACCGACGTAAATCAACAGTGTTTTGTTTCGTTCGGTCAGTGAGAGCAACGGAGGCCCTCATCCCCTCTTTCCCTCCTTCTCCGCCTCTTCCCCCTGCCTCAAACACCGGCTGGCAACGCACTTGCGACTCCCTAAATGTTGTTAATGTCTATAGACGGCGGTGATCACTTGACATCAGATGACCCGCCTGTGGGTTTGCCTCCCTATGATATAAAAAAGTTGTGTTTTAATGACTGCGCGTGTTTTCTAAAACATCCTGTTGTAAAAAAGAAATAAAATAATATTTTTTTTATTAATTCCATTTTAGAGGACGATCTAAATGAATTCGCTTCCCTGAATAAAGATTATACGACGAGTCGCAGGAGGGTCGTTATCCCTGACGGCTACACTTTCCACGGTACCGGGAAATATGTACCTAGAGGGGTTAGTATATGATTTTGTGGTTAGATAAGACAATTCTAACACTACATTTACCAGACCAGTCATTTAGACTGGTCGTGCAATTTCTATTCAAACTTCCTACTAAATTATACATTTTTTTTCAGAAATGATGTTATGACTTTTGTGGCTATAAAGACGCTCCGGGGCTATATGTACTGCATCGGTTTCATGATTCTCCCAAAACCATACATTTTGTTCATGCAAACACAACCCGTCACTTTGACTCGTACTGGTATAAACGTCAATAACAAAAATTATATCTGTTACTAATGTATATAATACTAGCCTCTGCCCGCGACTTCGTTCGCGTGGAATAGATACACTAAAACTAACACGCAGCAGTTCTCAAAAGGAAAAAACATCCAGATTTTGAGATTTTTCACCTGTGTTCCGCTCCTATTGGTCTTAGCGTGATGATAACCTATAACCATATGCGATGAATGAGCTATATAACACTGAAAGAATTATTCAAATCGGACCAGTTGTTCCTGAGATTACCCACTACAATGTCACAACATCACAACGTCACAAACTCACAAACTTTACCTCTTTATAATATTAGTATAGATAATTAATATTGTTCAACATGATTTTTGTCATTTTTAAGACTATGTAGATATAGAGTGGAAACCACAATAAGCCTTTTTTCTTATGCATCAGTCATTTTGACTGATTTGGTACAAATAGGTATATTCAAATAACTGGTATATCTAGTGTTAAAGAAATATTTGATTAGGCCAGATTAGGCCCCCCTCGGCAACGACTCAAGCCTAGGTCCCTTCCCTCGGCGTGGAGCCCTTGAGTGCGCTGCTCGCGCGATACAGTCACACAAAATCTTACATCACTGCAACAACAGTACACATATCACCCCCACACACGTGCACGCATACATGCTAACACATGAAAGTGAAAGGGTTTTGTTTGTTTCCCTTATCGAATACGATATATATATAAGAGTTATTGACTTGGTACACATATATGTTTCAAGAACTCATATATATATATATATATGAATATTTAGCTTAGTTTAGGTTAGCTCAGATAGGTCGTGAATTGCATATAACAGGCAACAGCCCAAGCCGAGGTGTGCCGTGCACTCTTGAGCCCGTTGTCAAATAAAATCAGCTGAGTGCCTTAAGCACTCGCCTAAGTAGTCCGGTGAAGGTGTTAAGACCTTGCTAGGTCAATAGCGTAGTCAGATCGAAAAAAAAGAAACATTTGATAAATCTAATACTTTTTTTTTTATTGAAGCACGACAAAGTGATTGCACTATACCTGATGGTAAGCATAGTACTTTTTTAATGATACGGCGACCACCGAGAGACATTATTCATCGTCGGTCGCCGCTGTCATGCCGGCCATAATGACGAAAGTCACCCGGTACTGGATATGCACAGGCTGATCCCGAAATGCGACGCGCAAAAGCGAGTCACTATAACGAGCTTTTTCGCCATGTATATGGTGGTTGCGACCCAGTCGGGCTGTAAAACCCTACCACCCCGCTATCGCCATTGCCTCGTTCGTTGATTAGCAGGGTGCACCACGTGCAGGTGAGGTTGGCAGTTCGTCAGGAGGGAGGGGGCTAACACCCGCCCCTCCCTGAGGGGTCTACTATCTTGAGCCGCTCAGGCCGTAGAAGGGGCCCCTTATGAGGGGTCGATACCTACTGAGTGAGCAGACGCAGGGCTGTAGGTAGCTCCTGCTCCCCGGCCATATAGATTGTAAGGAGACACCATGGGGTTTTAGTCCGTGTAACTCGGACATAATACAGCCTCAGCTGCCCGGCTAGGATGGATATCCTTAGGGATTTCACACTTAAGTCTCATAAGCGCCACAGATAAATAAGTGCATCATGCAGTCATTTCAAATAGTCTCGCGTCGCTTGCGTTCTTGTAAAAACAACTTTAACTCATTCAAATAAGGTTGAATTTGCAAAATCATAAGTTTATCGCATAACTATAACCACCTATGTATATTGGACAGTTTTGCGGCCGGTTTTGAGCGCTACTTTTATTCGAGACTGTGTGTCTTGGATTTTTATACGTCAATGACAAAACGGCAATTTTATATGTAAGGATCTAATATTTAATAACTTATTTTTACAGCGTCAAGGGCTTACCTCGTTAACTAAGGTAATATTTTTATCTAAACTCGAGACTAAAAAGTGAACAGTTTTTTTTAATGTGAAACATCGGAGGGTAAACCTGATTGTTGGTGTGGCGACGCAAAACACGAACCTTGCATTATTAACAAGATACTCAAAAATATTTGCAACCCTATCTGAATAAAGATACGATTCAAACTGTTTTTCGATCACTCGTTCTACGAGTGTTACGTGGCACGCGCCGACAACCTAGCGCCCTTTGATAAATGCCGACAAACACACCGTGCCTGCCCATAGTTGAATTTTTGTATTTAATAAAAATAAATATTTAAGAAAATTAATAAACAGTCAATATTTTATGGAACAAATTTGTAATGCTTTATCTTTTCATTACGCCATAGCTGATTCCTGTCGTAATCTGTTTTTTTATGCATATAACTTATATAAAACAATTTCGATGTTTCACATCTGCCAGGCGTCCTGTAGCGGCTCAATTTCCTTTGTAGATACATCCTATCTTGCTTACTCTTCAGTGGAATTGCGTTAGTGCGAGTCGTGCCGAAAATTATTACGAAGCTCTTACACCTAAGTTGTTTTGAAATTTATTCCGTCATTATTGTATTGTACAGCCCAAAATTTAAACTATTTCAATATGAAAACTCTGTTATATAAATGTAATATTTTATTTGTTTTTACAGAAGAAAAATGTAAGTAGATATTTATTAGAATTACTTAACGAATTCTATCCAGAATCCGCAGAGGCTTCGATTAGGTACATTGTACTAATGTGACATCTCAGAAAGTTTTAGATTTTTTTTTTGATATTTAAATCATAAACATATGAAAGAATCTTCACATAAACAACTTTTTTGTGGCGTTCTATTTTATTTCTGTGATATTTTCTATTACATTAATTAAAAGGATAAGCTGTAATGCGTGGTTTTGATCTACAGCTCTCCCCAAACTTTTAGGCCGTTGTGAATGTGGTGTAGAAATCAAATTTGGGTATAAATACGTATTAATAGAGACAACTTAAGGATATACAAATGCTAATTTTTGATCCCTTTAATGATACCTTACTTTGTTTTGTATTAAACCGTTGATTATATTACGCGCAAACACGATCTTACGGCTGTATTGGGAACGGCCAAGAAGATTGACGAGGGGCGTACGTTAAATGTCCAATCAATTTTTTTTTTCCATCTTCGGTCGCCTCTGTCATGTCGGCCATAATGACAAAAGTCACCGAGTACTGGATATGCACAGGCTGATCCCGGAACGCGACGCGCAAAAGCGATTCACTATGACGGGCTTTTTCGCCATGTACATGGTGGTTGCGACCCAGTCGGGGTGTAAAACCCTACCTCCCCGCTATCGCCATTGCTTCGTTCGTTGATCAGCAGGGTGCACCACGTGCAGGTGAGGTTGGCTTGGGTGTCTCAAATCTTAAGATGTTACTCGACACTCCTCACACCCCACTTAAAGGTTTTTTTATTATCAGGGCGGGTCAATGTCCGCCGTCCCCGCTAATCTTGAATATTTTATTGGATAAGGATTAATACTGTATTTGTCGAAATATCGTCGCGAATAACCAATTATATTGACAGAATTGGATGGATTCTTATGATCAGGTTTCCTCACGGTGCTCTGCTTCACCGTTAACCTATTTAATCGCTTCTCGGACGTGTCGTAGCTGTACCGGAGATAGATGATAAACATTGTTATTATTTCAGGGGAATATTGAAGCGGCTTACACACTGACAGAGAAAACAGTAACTGTTGTATATCACTTCAAACCGTTTATGGCCAAAGACGTCGGTTCATACTACGTTAGATTTAGACAAAAGAAGAACGAGAAAAAGTTTAAATACGTCAAATTTTTAACAATGAGTAAGTAAATTTTGATTGTCGTGTTCTTGGCTTGTCATGTAGTAGATTTTATATTTTATTCATAACTAGCTGTGCCCGCGACTTCGTCTGCGTGTAACCTGAAGTTTAAAAGAGTGACTAATAATGTCATCCGAATGTATTAAGTCTATATATTACCAACTAGCTGTTACCCGCGGCTTCGCACGCGTTTTTTAAATATATTAAATAAATGTAAAATTATGATTAGATGTGTAAATTACAGAAATACTCTCTCAAAAATATTTGTAAGTACGACACGCACAACACTGTAACAGGTAACATTTACCTTACATGTGTGAATACTAACAGTGTGTCGAATGCGATGGGATTTATCATCAGCTACATACCTGAAACTTTAAACTACTATATACCATCCTCAATGCTCAGTTACACTATATTAGAAAGTATAATTAAAAATTATCGAACATGTTTTAAATCTATTATTATATAGATATAATATGCCCATATTGTCTATATAATTAGGTTATTGATATACGTTGCTATAATTTAAATCACATATAAACATTTGACTTTCAATTATATTTATTCTTGGAGTCCAGGAAGTCTCACGCGCATGTTTACAGTGAACAACATATTTTGAATCAATTCCACACAGTCGGATGGATGCACGGGTACCAGTTCATCACTACATAGTCCTCTGTCACGTCTCTCTTTATGTCTGTTCGCAATAAGATCAAAAACTACAGAATGCATCTTCATGCCGTTTTCACTAATATATAAAATGATTCTTGAGCAAGGTTTAGGTATAGTTTGTCTTATTGTAAGGGCGCGCAACGCCTGCTGAACCCGCTAGCTTAAAATAAAACGGCTAATTAGTTAGTTATTTGTCCGTAAAATTCCCGTTCAAATATTGCTTGTAGTCCAGTGAAGCTGTTAAGACCTTGCTAGGTCAATAGCGTAATCATTTCTAAGAAAAAAAAAACGTTCAAATAGGTCCAGCCGTTTTGGAGATTACCCGGAACAAATAAACAAACGGACATATCGACAGAATAAAAAAAAAATTATATTTGTAGCACTGCAGATATATTCATCAAAAAGTATTTATTCACAAACCAAATATTGGGAACAAAACTAACGTAGAAGAAACTTTTTGAAGAGTTTTGGCAGGATTTCAGTTTGTTATGTAGGGGATTTTATATTTTATTCATAATCTTGTGTTATTTGACTCTATATTGTGTTAAATTGGTGGCGTTTTATTTAATATGGTTTGTTTATTGTGCATAAGTGAAATGAATGAAAAATAATACCACGGAACATGTATTCTGCGGTCTTGAAAATTAAGAAGATAAAAATTTACGAAATATTATATAGAAGATTTGGCGCTTATACCTTTACATTAACTTGGACATAAAAGAAAACTGGCTAAAGAATACATAATAACTACCTATATTGACAACTTCAGAATTGGCAGTATGGATTAATTCCTTCGCCTATATTGATGGACGAATATTATTACTACTAACCTTTTAAAATGGCAGCACAAAATAGACTTTAAAAATGTTTGCGATAGCAAAGTTATACGTATAATCAAAAATTGTAATTAAAAATAACGTAGAATAAACTTTTAAACAGGAACACAAAAATAAACCCTGTTAATATTTCCGATAGAATGTTATCATGTTGCCATGGCAACGCATATAATACTGACATTGACACGCAGCGGATGCTCTAAAAATAGCTCGATTTTGAGACATTCTTTATTAGTGCTCCGCTCATATTGATTTTAACGTGATGATATGTAGCCTATAGCCATCCTCGATAAATGAGTTATCTAACACTGAAAGAAACTTTCAAATCGTACCGGTAGTTCTTGAGATTAGCGCGTTCAACCAAACAAACAAACAAACTCTTCAGCTTTATAATATTAGTATAGATTTGAACTCGTACTTAAGTCGCGTCGTCATTAAAAAAATATTTTTGAAATTATCATAAACGCAGTACTTTAGCAGCAATGCGAACAAAATCATAAAGCATATCCTCAGGAGTAACTAGTTTTTTGTTTCGTTAAAATCGGTGCACTCTATCAAAAGTTATTGTAATTTGAATGACGACTATGATATTATAAAGCTGCAGGGTTTGTTTGCATAGTAGGTCCAACGCGATAATCCCAGGAACTACTGATCTAATTTTAAAAAATATTTCAGTGTTAGATAGCTTATTTATCAAAGTAGGCTATAGGCTTCTGACCTGATTAATTGTTTTACTTATAAGTCAGATTTCAACGACATAAATAGTTTCATTAAATGTAAAATATGTTACAAGTAAGCTCTCTACCTAACCTTCTAGAAGATTCTTACTTACTTACTTAAACTAATGAAAATAATCTCTAGATACATATATACAATACAATACATATAAACAAATACAATACATTCAGATTCAAGATTGGTTTAGATTCAAGATTGGTTTTGGCGCGTTAGGGAAAAATAATCAGAGAATTTTTTTATTATCTCTGTTTTTTTTTTTCGAACTGACTACGCTATTGACCTGGCAAGGTCTTAACAGCTTCACCGAACTACTAAGGCGAGTGCTTAAGGCACTCAGGCGATTTTATTTGGGCAACTAGCTCAAGGGTGTACGGCACACCTCGGCTTGGCTATTGCCTGTTACATTCAAAGTCGCAACCTATCTTAGCGGTGAAGCTGTTAAGACCTTGCTGGGTCAATAGCGTAGACATTTCGAAAAAAAAAGACCTATCTTAGCTAACCTAGCTAACTATTCATATATGTTTGAGTTGTTGAGACGCATATGTGTACCAAGCATACACGCCTCAACAACCCCTCCATATATTTTTTATCGGATAATTACAGTTTTTTCAGTTCGATAAGAGAAAAAAATAAACCCTTTCCACTTCCATGTGTAAGCGTGTAGGCGTGCACGTGTGTGGGAGTGATCGTGTAGTTATCTCTGTTCTTTAATAATAAATTAATACTTTATCAGATATAGCTACTATAGAAGTCGAATCAAAAACCATCGAGCTAGTCCCGGGACAACGTCTGAATGAGTCAATACCAGTAAGAATGAATAGGGGCGAATTAAAAGGCGTTATGTTGCGGGGCTACGACGGAAGCGTCAGCAATTTGGACTACTCTAAATACAGCCTAAAGAATCACTCAGACGAGTAAGTCCGATTTGTAATAGTTGTCTAAAATGTTCATTAAAAAATGTTGAGGCGGTCACAAGAACTGCCGAAAGAAGCAAAAACTCAAAATAATGAAATAACTTTTTTTCTTATATCATAGGAGGCAAACGAATAGGAGGGTTACCTGATGTTAAGTGATCACCACCGTCCATAGACACTTGTAATCCCAAGATAGTCGCAAGTGCGTTGCCAGCTTGTATTGGGGTGGAGGGGAGAAGGGGTAATGGGGTGGGAGGAAATGGAGAGGGAAGGGGAGGTGGGCTTCCGGCTCTCTCAGTGACCGAACAAAATGCAACAATGCAAACATTGTTACTTCAGGTCAGTGTTTCCATGGGGTGGGTGGCACTACTCCAGGTGAGCTGACCCATTCTTGTTGAAACCAGTTATCGATTCAGCGTGGCTCTACCACCTACATAAACGTGGACCGTGTGGCATTCCGTCAACAAGCAGTTACGTAATGATTTAGAAAGCGTCCATTCAATTTTGTTTATTGAACCTAGCTGAGATTTTTTTTCTACGTTTAAAAGTATCGTTCCCATACTTTTAGAAAGTTTTATAACAAACTGTAACTAAGGTTCTCTTTGTTGCTTATTAGTATTTGTTTTTATATTATTATTTTATATGTTCAATGTTACCATGAACGATCACACGATTAAATGTTGTCACCATTTAACCAGTCATGCGGTATAAGTTGCGTCCGTTAGTTTATTGTGAAAACAAACAAAAGATGTACTTGATAGAATTTAACAAATTAATACCTACTTTCACAGCGATGAAAAACCGTAAGTAGCATTTGACGTCCTTTTGATACTGTTTGATAACTTTTGATATATTTGACGTTCTTTATAATAATCTATTTGTCGTAATTATATTTTCATGAGAATTTAAATTCTTACTAAGATTATAAATAGTACATGGGCGACCGAGCCTAGTTCGGTTCTTTCAAAAACATTTTTAAATTGCAATAAACTGTTAGGTTTGCCGCCTCATAAAATTAGCCTTTTTTGAATGAATGAATGAATACTTTATTGCCCACTTTTTTTTTGTACACTGGCGAGCTTAATGCTATAAAGCATTTTCTTCCAGCTAACCAGCGGTGATCAAGCAAATAAAAATTTTTTCACATATAAAAATATTTAAAAAAGATGTCTCTCTTATAATTATAGCAATAAAATTATTTATTTAATTAAAATAAATTGTTAAGTTTGCCTTACAAAATTAACATTTATTACAACAAAAAAATATATATACACTCGGATTCGAACTGGGGTGACATGGATTTTTGAAGCAACCAATTTCCATTTGAGCTATTTTTGTGTTGACAGCGCCGGCGAAATTTACCTTAATATACTAGCTATATTTTTTCATTGCCTGAAATCTCTGTTAAAAAAAGTTTTCTAATAATAAAATCTAGCTAGATCGATATATCGTCCCCGAAACTACTCACATACTAAGTTTCACGGAAATTGATGACGCCGTTTCCGAGATCGTTTTTTTTTTTTTTTTTCGAAATATCTACGCTATTGACCCAGCAAGGTCTTAACAGCTTCACCGGACTGCTGACGAGATCGTGAATAGATAACAATTTACAAGAATGCTCGTTTAAAGGTATTAGATGAATAGATTAGATGAATATAGTTGTATGCTACAAGTACCCGACCTATCGTCTTGAAATTTCGCATAGGTTACAGAATGGGGTGTACCATTCATCTATAACTTGTATTTTGTAATTGTAGGTGGTAGAGCCACGCTGAAGCCTTACTGGTTTCAGCACGAATGGGTCGGTTCTTCCGGGGTAGTACCACCGTCTTACAGAAAACCGACGTGAAGTAACAATGCTTGAATTGTTGCATTTCATTCGGTCAATGAGAACGCCGTAGACTCACTTCCCCTCCATCTCCTCTCTTCCTCATCCTCCATTTCCCCATTCCCCCCAAACACAGGATGGATACGATCAGCGACTCTCTTAGTGTTGCAAGTGTCTATGGACGGCGGTGATCACTTAACATCAGGTGATCCACCTGTTCGTTTGCCTCCTATGATATAAAAAAGTACTATTCCAAATCCCGCGGCATAGCCACTATTATATAAAGGGTGACTTGAAGACTTATTGATATTCATCGGTTCTCTCTGTATTTTAGTTGGGTAAACTTCATATGCACATTTTGTTTGCATATTTAGTAATCTCTTACTTTTAACTTTACTAACTTGGACTTAATTAGATTACATACATTGATGCTCAATTTGAACACACAATTAATTCTTGTTTTTTTTTTAACTTTATTTTTGGCAATTAATCTTTCCGATTATTACTGCCATTATCACGTAGTCAATAGTATCACAAACTTCGTGTGATCATTCCAATATTAAGCATCGTGTGAAACCATATTCTAACAAGATGGTGGATCCCTTGCTAGAACCTTCCAGGGAGTTTTTGTGGCATCTCAGAATTTCATGCTCCGTGTTATTATTTTCCATTCACTTCACTTATGCATAATAAACTAACTATATTACGTAAAACACCACCAAATTTACACAATATATAGTCAAATAACACAAGATTATGAATAAAATATAAAATCCACTACATGACAGACCAAAATCCCGCCAAAAACTCCTAATTAATTCTTGTTAATATTCTTAAAACCTCTATTCTAGTTACAATGAGAAATACTTGACAATCGAATTAGAAAACACAAGGCATCAAGATTTTGGCGATTATTTTGGTATTTTCAAGAATGCAGCCGGACATGAGGAACGGATTAAGAGTTTGTCCATAGTTGGTAAGACTTACCTATTATCTTCAAATTATTGAAAATCATTCAAACAATGTACAAAGGCATGTATATATTAAAATAATCTACCAACATTTCTTCAGTAATATTTAGAGTAACTTACGGTATATAATGGGTTAATTGCTAAGAACTTTTGACAAATCTATATATATAAAAATCCATTGTCATGATGTTTGTAATAATATCAAAACAAATATTAATAGAGAACAAAGATAACTAAGTTAAAGTTTGTTCTAAGACTTTCAAAAGCGTAAACACAAACGTAATAAGACTAGGTCCAATTACCGGTGCCGAAAGCGACCCAGAGTTAATAACTTTCGATAAAAAACGGATAGCCCTTTTGTTTTGTTCCTAACGTTCCCACTTTCATTTTCAAGTGAAAGTGAAATCATCCGACAGTCATTGACACTGTGCTGTAAAATAGATACATAGAAGATTGTGTATAATTTTCGTATGTTCCCAGATGATTAGGTCAAATATTAAGCACCTAATTTTTAAATTGATTTAAAACGAGAATCAAGTGCAGAGTTTCCTACATAAATATTGCTACTGTCTAAACATTCACCTAGTATAGATCTGGTAAAAGAATTACAAAAAAATGTCGTGTAGTTTCTGAGATACTCATCAAGAAATGGGGAACATCCTTTTTAAAATTATTGATAAAGTTTATATATTCTTTCAGTTGCAGGTATTTTTATTTTTTTGTTATATATGATTCTAGTTTTTATTGCTTTTAAATATTAACTTTTTTCATGTAAAAAATGTCATCACCAATTAACCGTATATCATCCAATTAATAGATCTTTACTTTTAAGTAACTATTTAATTTACCACTCTTGGAAAGAAAAACACGAACTGCTTAAAAATAAATTATTAATTAATCATGGTAGGTAGTTATTTCATAGGCAGTTACTTTTGTTGTAATCCGCGAGGGCAACTCCTGTTTCTCTCCACGCCTAAGCATCCATTCCTTAACATACCGCTAGAGGGCATCTTATCGTCTGCGCCGCGAGAAATGAAAAAGTGGGGGAGGGGGAGGGGAGGGGGAGGGGAGGGGAGGGGGGGGGGAGGGGAGGGGAGGGGGAGGGGAGGGGAGGTCGGTTACAGATGGAATACCGTAATTATCATTTGAAGTAACAAGTTCTCCACCGCAGCAGTGTTGAAACCAACGATCAACCACACCTCTGCCAAGTAAGTGCGTGTTTCTATTACCCAGCTTAATCGATTATATACCTTTGAATCCTACGATTGAGCGTGTGTCCTTTAATACCCTTGCCCTCGCAGATCGCCAAAATACAATCCACATCTCTGCTCATAAGAAACACCGCAATCAGTTGAGATGAAAGGAATCAAGTGATTTGACTACATTTGACAGTTTATTCCTAGCAATGTTAGTTCAAATAATATAGCATTCACCTACATACATTATTACAAATATACTATATGTGTACATTATTTTTTACAGGAAAAGGTATTTACTTAATTATTTATTTAATGTTATATTATGATGATATTCTAAAATGCTTTTGAACTGAATTTTCTGAATGGTAATTAATTATAGTTTGTAAATGTCCCCCCACTCCTGGGCAAAATCATCGTCAAGGTATCTAAGAACGAAAATGGGTGAAAAGTATTACAGAAAAGTGGAGAATTCAGGCTTAAAAAGTCGAAACTGTCACAAGAACTTCCGACACAAGTGAACTTAAAATAATGCTATAACGATGTTTTCTTTTCAATTTTTAATGATTAACCAAATGTTATCTATACTTAACTTTATAAAGAGGTAAAGTTTGTGAGTTTGTAATGTTGTAGGGGGTAATCTCAGGAACTACTGGTCCCATTTTTCAGTGATATATAGCTTATTTATCGGAAGCAGACTGATTTATTCAAATAATTATGACTACCTACATAGATGTGTGTCTATATATATCGACGGAAGAAATTAACTTTAAACCCAACTTTACACCAAAGCCAAAAATCCATTTTAGAACTTCAATTTTTTTTATGTATAGTACTAATACTAGGCAGAAAACCAAGGTCGTATCGATGAATAATGAAACGCAGGAAAGCGAGACCCAGAACATTCGAAGCGGTATTTTTTGTACAAGAATATGGTAAATTAGCCCAAAATGCAAGTTACGACGTTTCCACTTTCTCCCGTCGAAACGTATTCTATATTTACAGCCGAGGCAATGGTACCGTTGAGCTTGTTGCCTAGCGACGAAGCGCCTTAAGTGCTTGTTTTAGCCCGGTGAAGCTGTGAAAGCCCAACAGGGCAATAACTCTTCTTCCTAGCGTTATCCCGGCTTAGTGCCCGGTCTTCGGCATCCTTGTGTGTGAGGTTATTGTCCCTTAAGTCCGCCTTCACCACGTCCAACCAGCGTTTTTTGGGCCTGCCGCGAGACCTTGGGCCTTGTACAGTCATGCGTACCAATGGAGTCGAGTCTCCTGCAGCTTGTCTGCGATGTCTCAAACTCCAACGCTACCACCGATGTGCTCGTTTCGAATGCGATCTAATCGCGTAACGCCACACATCCATCGCAGCATCTTCGTCTCAGTGACGTGTAGCTGTTGGACATGTCTGCCTAGGACCGGCCACGTTTTGCTGCCATACAACAATACAACAACAGGGCAATAACAAAGTCAGTTAAAAAGAACGTGTATAAAGTAATTGTTTTATTTATGAAAAACTGTTCTAATTTCAGGGAACGGTGAGTAACGTATAAACTGACTTATTTGACATGTTGATTAAGTAAATTGTTAAGCTTGTTTGTACTTTAACCCTGTTATTACAAAAAAGTTAAATACGTGTTATAAATGATTGCTTTAAAACGTTTACTTATTAAATGCACCGCGCTCGCTAGAGGCAAGTTCGCGTTAACCCTTTTCGCACGTCTAACCTTTTTTTTTAACGTGGGGAAATCCATTATGGATGGGTATCCTTCCGGGGGAGAGGGTGGGTTATGTCCGACTCGCACAGACTAAAACCCCACGGTGTACGTCTTCCGCTATGGTTAGGGCGGCACGAGATCTCTATAGACTTCATTGTGTCGCCCCAGCGGTGTGGCCCAGCTGCGGAAGCCGTATCCTTCGTCCGCCGAACCTGTGCAATGGGAAGATGGCCCCCCCTGAACCACCTTCCCTAGGTCCGGCTACGATAGTGGGAGGAGGCGATGAAACTGCCACCTCCTCCTGCCTGTCCTTTATTGGTGGAGAGACCCGCTTAGAGGATCGTTCTCGCGGGTCCTCTCCACCGCCTCCTTCTGCGAGACGCGCACGTCTAACCTAACCTAACCAAAAACCTTTGGGGTGTAAGGGGTATCGAGTGGGGTGTAAGGGGTGTCGAGTGGGATGTAAGGGGTGTCTTTTGGGGTGTAAAGGGTGTCGAGTAACATCTTAAGACTTGAGACACCCAAGCCAACCTCTCCTGCACGTGGTGCACCCTGCTGAATAATGAACAAGGCAATGGCGAAAGCGGGGTGGTAGGGTATTACAGCCCGACTGGGTCGCAACCACTATGCATATAGCGAAAAAGCCTGCCATAGTGACTCGCTTCTGCGCGTCGCGTTTCGGGATCAGCCTGTGCATATCCAGTACCGGGTGACTTTCGTCATTATGGCCGGCATGACAGCGGCGACCGACGATGGATAATCTATCTCTCGGTGGTTACCGATGTTTTTGGATTGTACTATGCTTAACATCAGGCATAGTGCAGTCACTATGTCGTGCTTCGATAAAAAAAAAAACAAAACGAGACAAAAGAGCAAGATGGCGAACATTCAGCGAGCGCGGTGCATTTAAAACGTAGCCTTTTGAAAGCAATTCAATACGTATTTAACTTTTAAACATCCAACATATTGGTAGAACAGGACTGTCCCGTTGTCTATAATAAGACTTTATAGCTGAAAAATTCGAGTATTCAGCGGTTTGACTTTTTTATATACATAGGTAAGCCTATCTTTGGATTGTAAATATAAAAAATATACTTCCTTATTTGTCATAATAACTTTATCTTCAAAAACAAATTGCTGAATGTAACTACATCATTTTAGAACGACTGCATATATTTTGGGTAATATTTTTTTTATCATGTTTGTAATTAATTGTCAGGACAAGGTTTGTATAAAATAAAAAGGTTTAATAGAGTGTACCGAAAATGAAACATCTGGGATAAAAGGTTGTCATTTAAAAATGAGTACCAAACGTTAGTAAGGAGATCTTTAAAGTATTCACAGGATGACATTTAGTTATTCAGTTTTATTTCGTTATATGTAGTACTGGGAGGAAGACCTTATCTCATCTTCTTATTAGTTCCCTAAATTTCCCCACGCGAAGCCGGGAACCCTAGTTAGTTAAGTTTTAATCGAAGAAGAAAAACTAGATTTTTAGCGTTATTTTTTTTTATTGTAGAACGGCAAAGTAATTCCACTATGCCTCATGTTAGGCACAGTACAATCCAAAAATAATGGCGACCACGCTGGAATAAATTATCCATCGTTGGTAGCCGCTGTAACGCCAGCCTGCATAAATGTCCCTTCACGAGATGCTTGAAGGAACCCATGCCTAACGAGGGAATACACTGGTTGGAATATTGTTCCACAGCGTCACGGTACGACAAAGACGTTGCAAACTTTTTAGTTCGTGCCCAGACACAATTTACCGTAAAACTTGTGTATATCGCGAGGCAGTGGAAGCAGGAGAGTAGAAAGGACAGGAAGGGATATATATAGCTCTTTAGAATACTTGCCATGATACAGATGAAGACGGTGTAGGTGGTGGAGCTACGCTGAAGCTATTGTTGGTTTCAGCATGAATGGGTCAGCACGCCCGGGGTAGTATCATCCTCTTACAGAAAACCGAGGTGAAGTATCAGTGTAAGCATTGTTGCGTTTTATTCGGTCAGTGAAAGCGCCGGCCGCCCATCTCTTCTCACTCCTTTCCCTTTCCCCTTTCCCTGAATACCTGTCCCCCTCCCAACACAGGCTAGCAACGCACTTGCAACTGACTCCCCAGGTGTTACAAGTGTCTATGGATGGCGGTGATCACTTAACATCAAGTGACCCGTCTGTTCGTTTGTTACCTACGATATAGAAAAAACATAATTTGATACTTCTGATATTCATTAAGTAATGTTGACCAAAATTAATAATAGCTCGAGACGAGTAGACAGTTGGCTACACTCTGCCTCTTAGGGAAACGGTGCGTGCGTGAGAGATTTACAACCACTCCAATTATGTCATCATGTTGTATAATATAAAAGAGAATACATCTTTTGACAGATATAAAACTGACAAGAATCAAGGAGTCATTAGAACCGGGGAGTCACTTCGAGAGATCAGTGAATTACGAATGCAACAATTGCGAGGTGACCGACGTATTGTGCAACGGAGAGAGCGCTGTAAACGGCAGAGTGACAATATATCACGAGTCCAAATCTGTGCAGTTTAGATTCCCCAGGTAATCTTTATTGTAACTAGTTATCAGATTATTGCTTTCTAAATCGCCATAAGTATCCAAAAGATTTAGGTAAACGTACGGTCGTCTTCAATCTTCTTGGCCGTCCTGAATATAGCTGTATATTTAGCCTTGCGCGTGATATACTCAAGGTTTTAATAAAGAACAAGTTTTTTTCTCGAACTGACTACGCTATTGACCTAGGAAGGTCTTAACAGCTTCACCGGACTACTAAGCCGAGCGCTTAAAGCACTCAGTCGATTTTATTTTTGGCAACTAGCTCAAGGGTACACGACACACCTCGGCTTGGCTGTTGCCCGTTTCATGCAATTCGCGACCTATCTCAGTTAACCTAGCTAACTATTATAAGTTTCAACAACTCTTACATACCTATATTTCTTGTCGGAAAATTTCGAAATTTTTCTCAGTTCGATGAGGGACAAAATAAAACCCTTCCAGTTTTATGTGTAAGCGTGTAAGCGTGCACGAGTGTGGGGGTGATCGTGTAGTGTTGTAGCAGTGATGTAAATTTTGTGTCACTGTATCGCGCAGGCAACGCACTCAAGGGCTCCCTACCGAGGGATCGAACCTAGGCTTGAGCCGCTGCCGATATAGACCAAGATTAATATATCATTATATTAATCTAAAATTGTCATTTATTTATCTTTAGTTTATAGTTACTTTGGGCTAACGCTAACTTGCAGTAGAAGCTCTAAAGAGGAAAAAACCCCTATTTCGAAACATTCTTCACCGGTGCTCCGCTCCTATTGATCTTACCGTGATGATATATAGCCTATAATCATCCTCGGTAAATGCTATATAACACTGAAAGATTTTTTCAAATCGGACCAGTATTGATAAAGGCAATTTGTAAAACACTACATATTATGTAATAAAGTCCTCTTGCACGTCTGTCTGTATATTCGCGATAAAATAAAATACTACTAAACGGATGTTCATGCAATTTTCACCAGTAGATAGAATGATTCATGAGGTTTATAGGTATGTAATTTGTCAAGATTTTTTTATTATCAGAGATAACGTATGCCAGGCCCGGTACTTTATGATAAACAAAAACAAAAATTATAAAGAGATTAAGTTTGTGAGTTTGTGGCGTTGTGACGTTGTGATGTTGTAGGGGGTAATCTCGGGAACTACTGGTCTGATTTGAATAATTCTTTCAGTGTTATATAGCTCATTCATCGAGAATAGTTATAGTCTATATTACATCACGCTAAGACCAATAGGAACAGAGCACAGACGAAAAATGTTTCAAAATCGGGATGTTCTTTCCATTTGAGAACTGTTACGTGTTAGTGTATCTAAATCACGCGAACGAAGTCGCGGGCAGAGGCTAGTACAATAATAAGTCCGAAATGGTTAAGTCGCATCGTCATTAAAATTAAAATAACCTTTGATAGAGTGAACCGATTTTAATGAAAGTAAGACTAACTGTTACTCGAGGATGTGCTTTATGATTTATCTAGTGAGTTTTTATTCAGAATTCAGTACTTTAGCAGTGATACGTGGAAAAAAAACAGACACAGATATTCCTAAAAATGATTGAAACGCATTTTATTACTTACCAAGATACGTGAAACAATTTTTTTAACAAAAATCTATACTACTACAGTCACTTTAGATTGACATATTATATGTGCTTTGACAATCGTTTTGTAGGTTAGCCTTGAGGAAAACAATATTGTAATTTCTTTTTGTTTATACAGTTTCGAGGACAGCGATGCTTGCGTCTACATCGGAGTGTTTAAAAAGGATGAGACCACGTCGAAGAAAATCATCGCAGTTATTGAAAGTGAGTGAATCTATAATGTAACTACGGTTACATTTAGGCTCAATCAGGACAAAACGAACACAACACGAACAACGAAAACAACGGCCCTTGATGACTATCGCCGTTCGACGAGGAACATTTCGTAGATAATCCTAGACTTGACCCTTTGCCATTTTTTTTTAATAAAAAAATATTTAGTGTATAATAATTGATCCAAAAATATCGAGTTCTCTACATTTTCTATAATGTCCATGTATTTATACATATTTTGGAAGAAATTATCTAAGTGATAGTGAAAACCGTATCAAAATCCGTTGTTACCTCTTCGAACTGAATAACGCCATAAGGCCTGACGGATGTTCACAGTTTCACTGCGCTTGAAGCGCTCAGCTGCTTGGCAACAAGCTCAAGGCCGCTAAAGTGGCCAAACTGCGGCTTGGCTTGTTGCCTTGGAGGCAACAACACAAGTGTTACTAAGCTAAACTAATCATACATAACAAATAAGAATTACCATTATATGTGCCTAACTACAACATGTATTCTATATCTGTCAAGAATCCTGTTGTGTAGTTTTTAGAAAACATAAGCAAAGACGTCAAATTCGAATTTAATTTATACTATTCCACATTCGCTGATTCCAGCTTCTAAATATATGTAACTCACTACTCAGAAGTGTCAAGTCAAGCTTTCCAGGTGATATGAAATGCTACTGTGGCGCCATTAATCGTGTAATTAACAGTTAGGAGTAAAAGATATTGATTTTTATTTGTTACATTTTAGTACTGACGACTTGTTGCATCTACTTGATAACAGATGGAGCGTTAGTCGTTTCATGTAAAAGAGAACTGGAACAGAGTTCCAGGAATATGTAGTATGTACTAAGAAATGAATACATTTACAATAATATTTTAAATTGGTTTATATTTAATTTCAGATAATTGTAAGTACTGATTTTTATTTATTATACATTTAAGATATCAATTATAGATTTATTTTTGAAATTCTTTTTTTTTTTGTGATGTTACAAATAGTGATTAGTCATACAATGTTTAAATGACGATGTTTAAAGTTGATGTTTAACCAATTCAAGACACTTGTATATAATTACTGTGGTCACGCAATAAAGTACCTGGGCGACTGAGCCTAGCTCGGTTCTTTAAAAAATATTTTTAAATTAGAATAAATTGTTAGGTTTGCGATAAACATATCCCTTTTACTGTCGCTCAGATTCGAACTGGGGCTAGACGGATTTTCAAAGCAGATTTCCATCCGAGTTTTTTTTGTTTTAACAGCGGCGGCGAAATTTGCCTTTACATTCTAGCCATATTTTTCCATTACCTGAAAACTCAACCAAAAAAGTTTTCTATGGATCTAGACCGATTTATCGTCCCCGAAACCACCTATATACTAAGTATCATGGAAATCGCTGACGCCGTTTCCGAGAACATGAATATATACAAATATAAAAATATACAAGAATTGCTCGTTTAAAGGTATTAGATTAGATAGATAGATTAGATTGCGTAGAAGATTTGACATCTCAAAGAAACGAAATGATTTCAAAACAGCGATAGAGACATGTCAGTTTTAGTATTTTCTTTCTCTCTCTGTAATCATTTGTTAGTTGTCATATTATTTATATTAAATCTTTAAATCTGTAAGTTGAAATTTAATTTATTGTTTTATTGTTATTTATTGTTAGAGCCGTAGTTTTCTAATAATATTACTACATTTCATTACAAAATTCGTTATTATTTACACATGTATACGAATGAATGGTCGTGTTAATGACCCATGATAAAAAAATAAATATATTTATATACAAATATATATAATTTGACCATCTTTCTATTGACCTTCTTTGCAAAGATGCAAGAATTTACAAGGATGCTTCAAAATATTTTCGAAACTAAGTTCCTTAACGTAGCTTGCGGTAGCAATTGACTAGTAAAGATCATCGCTTAAGGAAAAATCATTTTATCAATAAAATTGTCAATCATTTATATCCTCCCATTTGGTGGAAATGACAGTAAGTAATCTAAGAAACAAATCTACCAGAGTAATCTGTTGTTAACAACTACCGATGAAATAATATATATGTTGGGGCAGCGATAAAATGGCGTCCATTTCGAAGTATGACGTCATCCATAATGACGTCATGGTTATGGTTTAATCGATCAGTCCTCCATTAACAATCGAATAAAATGGTAACCGATATAGAAACGCAAACATTGACTATAGTTACGACGAATTGCCCGAAGGTGTGACTAGCTCAACTGTCTGAGCGATTATGCCTAGCATCTAGTCATAGGTCGCCTTTTAAGGCATCAAGATTCATAAACAGCCGATACCTCCAACCAATGGCGTCTCATATCGGGTAAATAATGAACATCCGATAACTTCAACCAATAGCGTTTGAGGTCATTAGTAACACCCGCAATATAATCAATAGCGTAGTATTACCGGTCAATAGCGACTCCTCCGCTATAGTCAATAGCGCGGTATTGCAAGTCAATAGTGGCTCTCCCGATATATATAATTTTATTTTATGATATTTTTTAATATTTAATTCTACATCGTTTTAGCGCCATGTAAGTATTTTCTTCTTTATTTTTATTCTTTATATGTCTTTGGCCACAGTCTCATCTGATAGTAATTAACAATGTAGAGAAGACTGGCTCTTAAGTGCAATTGCTGGAACACACCAACAGCTGATTGACGACAATTTTCAGCTTAAAACTTACATGATCCTTACTAAAACGTATGGCTCTTCGACATTCGAATCTACGTGAGTTGATGCGGTATCCGTACATTCCACTATTAAACTATCCCTATGTTGTTTCGTGGTAAGGTTTGATCGAGATGTCGGTTGAAGTTATGTGACAATATGCTGAAGAGTTTTCAATTTCACCTTCAACTTGTTAGTGGGATTAACTATTAAGTTCATTACTAGGTGTTTAGTAAAACATTGTCGAATAAATGGTATTAGCTGGCAAGGTGAACAATGCAATAATTAATTCTATATAAAAAAAATGGTAGTCTGTTAAGTCGATTTTAAGTAACAAAACATTGATAAAAATTACATACTTTTGTGAATTAAATTATTCTATATATAGATCGAGTCACAAGACGTACGCTTAGGCCGCTCACGTCTCTCTATCACTTATTCCGCGCTCACGCTTGCACGCTCGGCTCAGTCGGAGCGTGTTAATGAATCATGCTTTTTCATGCGTACAGCCGACGTTAAACAATTTATAAGAGATTGTCACGTCAAAAAATAACTATTTATATCCATGGAACAAGTGTGGTCAAAATACTATATCTCTAGGAATCTCTAGGAATGCCCATTTATGCGGTCAAATGTTCGATTGTGCTCAAATATGCAAGAAGTCGATATATATAATGATATATTCATTTGCAGCTGTAAAAATATCAAAGGAAACGACTCTAAATAGTCCAGAAGAAGGGACGCAATTTGAACAAGAGATAGATTATGAATGTGACGGGGACTGTTCAGTAGATAAGGTAAAAAAAAACTTGTTTCCTTCTTTGCAGAGAATTTCGATTGTAGATGATTCTACTGTCGTACAATTTAAACTGAAAAATTATTGAGCCGTCACGGGACGCCTGGCAGATGTGAAAGATCAAAATTATTTTGTATAAATTATATGCATTAAAGAACAGATCACGACAGGAATCAGTTATAGCGTAATGAAAATAAAAAGCTAAAAAAATTACAAATTAGTTCTATAAAATAATGACTGTTTATTTATTTTTAGTACATAAATATTCATTTTTATTTAATACAAAAATTCAGCTATTCGTTAGCGCGGTGTTTTTGGCGACATTTATCAAAGGGCGCTAGGTTGTCGGCGCGTGCCACGTAATATTAGCAGAACAAGTGGCCTACAAGATAAGGTTGCAAATGTTTTCGAGGATATCATTAATAGTGCAAAGTTCGTGTTTTTCGTCGCCACGCTAACAATTAGGTTTACCCTCCGCCTAAAGATGTTTCACTTCAATCATTTGGGAAGATTCTAATTAGTTGACTTGTGAACCACTTTTTCATATTTTAAAAGGATAGAAGAAAAAAGGTTTTGATAGTATATCCATATACATATAATAAATAAGTAAATCTAAGGTGTCTGTACGTCTAAGATTAAAAAAAATGTTGCAGGTGTGTTACAATAATTAATAAAAAACATTGAAAACATGTAGGTGGTAGAGCCGCGCTGAAGCTATTTTTGGTTTCAGCATGAATGGGTCGGCTCCTCCGGGGTAGTACCACCCCTCTTACCAATAACCGACGTGAAATAACAGTGCTTGCATTGTTGTGTTTCGTTCGGTCGATGAGAGAGCCGGAGGCCCACGTCTCTTCCTCTTTCCTGCTTTCCCTTTCCTTCCTCCCCCTTCTCCCATATACAGGCTGGCAACACACTTGCGACGTCCTTGATGTCGCTAGTGTCTATGGACGGTGGTGATCACTTAACATCACGTGACCTACCAGTTCGTTTGCCTCCTTTGATATAAAAAAAAATCAATAATTCTTAGAAATGTTTGTATGTCTATCTGTTTGTATGAATACGCAAGAAAATCATAAAGCATATCTTCGAGTAACATTTCGTCCTGATTTCATCAAAATCGGTCCACTCTATCAAAAATTACTGTAATTTAAGTGACGACGCGGCGTAAGTACGAGAGAAAAGTGGCCCTATCCTATCCTATCCTATATACAATCGTTTTGAGGATTTTTTCCGACACAAAGTACATATAAGAGTTGTTGAGGCACGCATGTTTTGTACACATACATGTTTCAATAACTCATTTACGTATATCTAGATAGCTTAGGTTAGCTTAGACGGGTCGCGATTTTTGCACAAAACAGGCGACAACCCAAGCCGAGGTGTGCCGTGAACCCTTGAGTTAGTCGCCCAAACATTCTAAATCGGGTGAGTGTTTTCTTTTTCTCGAACTGACGACGCTATTGACCTAGCAAGGTCTTAACAGCTTCACCGGACTACAAAAGGGGTGAACAGTGAGATTCGAACCGACGTCCCCGTCGATACGAATACGGCAGCATAGAGGACGATTGCGCCAAGACAAACTTCGGGTGTCTTTAGCGCTCGCCTCAATAGTTTAGTGAATCTGTAAAGACTTTTTCACGTCTGTTGACTTACGCTGTTGCGTTTTCATATCGAAAAAAAAAACGAGAGAAAAGTAGATAAGTAAATAGACTTAATACATTCAGATGTTTATATTGGTCACTGTTTTATTACATTACATTTACATTTTTATTATATTATGTTTAGATTATTATGATCTATTTATAGGAGATTACATGATTATAGATTATTTAAAAATGAGGAAACAATATTTTCAGGTTTCCAATGATGGAGTACCGTTGGAGGAGTCTACCAGAAGACAGTTTGTTGGTGGCGTCCACGCTTTTTATGTTGTAAGTTTTTTTTTTATTGTAGCTCGGCAAAATTATTGCACTATGCCTGATGGTAAGCACAGTGCAATCCAAAAATAATAGCGACCACCGATTGACACACTATCCATCGCCGGTCGCCACTATCATGCCGGTCTGTAGAAAGCTGGATATGCACAGGCTGATCCCGAAACGCGACCCGTAGAAGCGAATCACTATTACGGGCTTTTCGCCATATACATGGTGGTTGCGACCCAGTCGGGCCGTAAAACCCTACCTCCCCGCTTTCGCCATTGCCTCGTTCGTTATTCAGCAGGGTGCACCACGTGCAGGTGAGGTTGGCTTGGGTGTCTCAAGTCTTATGATGTTATTTGACACCTCTTACACTCCAAAGTTTATTTCCTCTTTTATCATGGAGCGATAACTAGATAGTAGGCCGTTTCTAGCACTCAACTGGTCACTAACTCTCTCAAGGTGTAATGGTCAGACCATTTGCAGTTACAACTAGAAGCACTTTTAATTCTCTCTGTTGTTATCAAATAAATCGGTAGATGTCATTACGTCATACGTCACGGAACGCCTGGCAGATGTGAAACATCGAATTTGTTCGAATCGAACGAATCTCAAATTCTCAAATTACACTATAGGTATGCGAGCTCAGTGCAAAAGAGATTGCACACAAGCGTATGGCATCGCGTCGCCACGCCTCACGCACTCGCCACGCCAACAATAAAATTAACTTGCGCCTATAGATGTTTCATATAAAAAAAAGTAGCAATAGGGGGCGAAAAATATTATCTTGTAGCTTCCCATAACGCAATGTTAAAGATTAGTATTTCGAATCCTTTATGAAATTATTCATTTCCAGTCGACGGATATGAAAATAATAATTCGTATCACGGAATTCATGGCTTCCTACGAAGGTGTTTACCAAGCGGTGTTCACCACATCAGTTGGATCTGTAACTAAAACTATAATGGAGATCAAGTAAGGAAGAACATTTAAACTTAGTATATAATGGACACAAAATTTAGAGCACGCGGCTTAGCATTTAAGTTTTTAAGCACAGACTTTAAAACCGTTGCGTTTATATTATAGAGACATACGGTGTTACAAAAGAGTTGAATACGTATTGAATACTTGCTTTAAAATGGTTTCGTATTAAATGCACTGCGTTCACCCGTGTTCGCGTTATCTTTTTCGCTAGTCTAACCTTTCTTTTTTTTACATGAAGAGAAAATCCTTATGATGAGTCACGCAGGGGTGGGGCCGAAAACGGCGACTCGAATCGGCTAAAACTCCACGACAACCTACGCCGCACTATTTGAGTGCCCCGGGGTTGCGTGAACAAGCTCCGCAACACCCCGGCGGTAGGCGTTTCCCACGCCACACACAGCTGAGGCAACCCAGTTGTAAGGCTGCCTCCCAGCTCCCCGAACCCGTGCAATGGGAGTCCGTGCCCTCCCGACCCTTTCCCCCTGGGTTCGGCTGGCAGCGGAGAGGCCACCCGCTCCGCCGCCGCCCCACGATTGATTTTTTACCGAGGTTTACTCCTCCTCCACCATAGCCTCCCCAAAGGCTCCTCCAGCCTAATTACCTCTAAACCTAACAACCCCCCCCTACCTAACCGGCCATATCCTACCTCGGAACCCTAACCCTATACCCTACACCTACTTACCCCATGTTCAAGCCTACTTTAAGAAGTAGACAGGCCAGAAGTATCCTACCCTATACCCACCCTATATAGGAGGTTACTTTAGGGAGGCATGTTGTGGAAGTATCCACCGCCTCTTCTTCTACCGCGCCCAGCTTGTCGGCGACGATTCACGACAGGTGGTCTGGACGATCGCTCTCTCTCCCTTTCTGCCGCTTCCTTCTTTCGGAACACGGTCTCGCAAAATGAAGCAGCAACACACCACGACTGGTCACTGACGACCATAGACTCCACTACCTTCCCCAATGAGAGGTCAGAGCCTATTACTGCTGTTAGCAATCTCCGCTCCTCATCCCAGGCTGGACATTCTTCGAGAGTATGTTGGGCTGTGTCCGAATACCCTCCGCAGTGATGACACTCTTGCGTTGGCTCTTTACGAGCTATTAGGTGCAGGTATCTGCCGAAGCAGCCATGACCTGTCAGCAGTTGCACCATCCTAAATGTGAAGACACCATGATTCCTGTCTATCCACTCTGTAAAGACTGGACGGACTCCGGCAGAAGGTTAAGTAAGCGCTTCTCTCCACGATCCAAGCATCCTTTGTTGTAGATACCCTTTAAACACGTCCTTCTCTTTAAGAGAGATCCGAAATCCACAAGTGGCCTTATCTCTACACCAGTAGTAGAACTCAGGTTGGGAATGAGCGACCAGTTCCCATGGAGCTGATCCTGCTAAAAGGCATGACGCCTTATACGATATGGTGCGAAATCCTCGTACTGTTCTACTCGTCATTAGGCGTTGTAATTTCCGTAGAACAGCTCTGCTGTTTACGGACAAAGTGTTATGCCACACTGGTGCTCCATAGAGAATCATAGAGCGAACGCCTCCTAAATACAAGGAGCGGCATCCAGCTCCAGCTCCACCCACATTTCGGAGTAGTCCTGCTAGTGCCAACGCACTTTGATTAACCCTCGGAGCCAACAGTAGAAAGTGGTTGTCGAATGACCAGCGATTATCCAACGTTAGTCCAAGGTATTTTAGCGTAGAAGCTATATTAATTCGAACACCTTTAACAATAATGTGATCGGCTAGGGGTGGAAGCCTACGGGCACCATGGAAGCATATTGCTTCTGTTTTGTGTAATGTAACAAAAATATCCGTCCCTTTTCTAAGAAATAGGATTGACAAAGAGCATAGATTTTGATGCTTTGCTTACAAAGATTAAACATTTTATGGACCCAACTAGGATACATTTCATTTAGAGGACACAAATTATCGTACTTCAAACATAAGTTCTTCTATATATATATATATATATATATATACTTTTTTGATTTTCGTGAAAAAAATTGTTACGTCTAGAGATCTGTACTAATACTAATTAATTAATCTATACTAATATTATAAAGAAGTAAAGTTTGTGAGTTTGTGACGTTGTAGGGGGTAATCTCAGGAACTACTGGTCCGATTTGAATAATTCTTTCATTGTTATATAGCTCATTTATCGAAGATGGTTATAGGATATATATCATCACGCTGGTCTTTCCAGCGGAGTACCAATGAAAAATGTTTAAAATTTGTTTTTTTTTTTCCCTTTGAGAGCTTCCGCTGCGTGTTAGCGTTAGCCCAAAGTAACTATTCTATTTGGACGAAGTCGCGGGCGGAAGCTAGTAAGTGATAAAATACGTTTCCATAATTGTTAGAAATGTCTGTCTGTCTATTTGCCTGTTTGTATAAACACGCATCACTGCTAAAGTACTGGGCTCACAATAAACTCTCATTAAGAAAATCGGGAGTAACTTAGTATTTATCTCATTAAAATCGGTTCACTCTATCAAAAGTTATTGTAATTTTAATGACGATGTGGCGTAAGTACGAGAGAAAATAGACAAATAAATGGACTTAATAACTTAATTTGTTTCCAAGACAGTTTCTACAACACATGTATAAAAAAGCCACTAATTTCCTTCATTCTTGAAAAATGGTTAGATACTATGTATGCTTCGAGGACAATTCGATCGACGCTTAGTCCAAATACTGCACT
>JACEII010000130.1:740518-779741 GCA_014332785.1 Antheraea mylitta
ACAATTCGATCGACGCTTAGTCCAAATACTGCACTGCACCATCATTTAAATAAAATGGTTAGATACTATGTATGCTTCGAGGACAATTCGATCGACGCTTAGTCAAAATACTGCACTGCACCATCATTTAAATAAAACGGTTAGATACTATGTATGCTTCGAAGACAATTCGATCGACGCTTAGTCCAAATACTGCACTGTACCATCATTTAAATAAAATCATAATTTCTGTTTTCAGAAACCCACAAGATAAAGATGAGAAAGCAGGTAATTAAATAGTTTTTTTTTCTCGAACTGACTATGCTATTAACCACCAAGGTCATAACAGCTTCACCGGACTACTAAGACGAGCGCTTAGGACACTCGGCCGATTTTATTTGATAACTAGCTTAAGGTTGCACGGTACACTTCGGCTTGGCTCACCGCCGTCCCACGATTGATTTTTTACAGAGGTTTACTCTTCCTCCGCCTCAGCCACCCTGCGGTCCCCTCCCGATCTCAGCTGACCTAAACTAACTATTCATACATATATGAGTTGTTGAAACATATATGTCTACCAAGCATACATACCTCAACAACTCTTATATATATTTCGTATCGGATAATTTTCTAAACTATTTCAGTTTGATAAGGGAAAGAAACAAAACCCTTCCACTTTCACGTGTAAGCGTGTATGCGTGCACGTGTGTGGAGGTGATATGTGTAATGTTGTCACAGTGATGTAATATTTTGTGTGAGTGTGTCGCGCGAGGGAACGGACCTAGGCTTGAGCCGCTGTCGAGGGGAAATTAGATAGTAATAATAACTTTCCAACTATGGTAACCAAATAACTTTCCAAGCATGTAACTCTTTCTTTATTTTATTTTTGACAACCAATGTACTAGTAGCTTATTACGATACTATATCAGTAGGTAATATTACAAGTTTCGTGATATAATTTTAATGAACTAACAAGATGTCTTGTTAGAACTTTCCAGGGAGATTTTGTGGAAAGTCAGAATCCATACTCCGTAGTATTATTTCCCATCAACGTCTACTATACTAAGTATCTACTACTTACATTCGAAAATTGATTTTTATTTAATAACTAGCTGTGCCCGCGACTTCGTCTGCGTGGAAGCTTATGTAAAAAATAGTAATTAATAAGATCATTTAAATGTTATTTACTTGTCTACTTTTCTCTCGTACTTACCCCCGCGTCGTCATTAAAACTACAATAACTTTTGATAGAGTCGACCAATTTTGATGAAACAAACACTAAGTTACTCCCGAGGATATGCCTTGCGATTTTCTTATATGAGAATTTATTGTGAACCCAATACTTTAGTAGTGATGCGTGTTCATACAGACAGACATAGAGACATTTCTAAAAATCATTGCAATTTTATTCTCAAAAATCGAGTACAGTCATGTTAGATGTACATTCTCATTATATGTATAGATATAGATTAAAAATGGCTTAGAACGGCTGTACTCAACCTGCGGCCCACCGGGTCTTTGTAGTTGGCCCACAAGGCATCTGGATCTTATTAATAACATAAAATCGTGAAGAAAGCATATCATATTACTCAAATTACAAACAATCTGTAGGCAATTTCCTAACAAGTTCCTAACATGCATCGTACAATAGTTACGTTTTAAATGCACCGCGCTCATGTTCGCCATCTTGCTCTTTTGTCTCGCTTTGGTTAGGTTTTGTTAGACTTGCGAAAAAAGGAAAACGCGAACTTGTCTCGCGCAAGCACGGTTGATTTAGTACGAACCTTTTTAAAGCAAGTATTTAATAAATATTTAACTGTTTAGTAATAACATCGTATAACTTTACTGCTTTATTATATGTATATCTAAGTGTAGATATTAGTACTCTTGACTTGTTAATTGAGCGTGCAAACTTGTATCCCAGAACCCTACGCTGGAATATTTTGTATTCCTCATCGTAATTTATTCTTCTATGTAATTTCTAGCAGAAGTAGCGCAAAACACAACTAGTGCAGGAAACGCGGGTAAGTGTACAAGTAAACGTATCAAAGAAGTAATTGTATATGTCGGGGCAGTGATAAAATGGCGTCAGCTGCATGACGTCATCCATAATCCAGTTTACAGCGTGCTACATCGCTCTTCAATATGAGTCGCCTTGAACCAGGTTTTATTCAAATTCATGCGGCTAATATGTAACAAAACTTCTTCACAAACATTGTAATGAAATTGTTCGGATTTTTTGTGATATCATAATTTTTATATAATTTGCAGATACAGCGGCAACCGAAGGTATGAATTTATAATTCCAAAGGAAACTATTTTACAAACGTTTTTATAGGATAATAGTAGCTTGATGGGTCAGCATAACATCCTGGATTGTAGTTCGATGAAGCTGTTAAGACCTTGCTAGGTCAATAGCGTAGACAGTTCGAGAAAAAAAAAACATCGCAGATATTTAGCCTCGTCTATGCTACAAACCAATTTAATAGCGAACGGTTACGTATATGTCCATCATCTTAGTTTTTTATCATGTGTTTCTTACATTAATCATTTTGTTTAATCTTCACTTTTTCAATAATTTTATGAAAGCGCTTGTGTAACAGTGCGATCGTTACTTTGAAGTGCGGCAGTTTTTTTTTACAGGTGTTGCTAGTTAGTTTTGTTTTACGCAGGCATTTTAAAATGAAGAGGGAGAATTAAACTTGTCGAATTTTCAGTGACTCTAGAAGTCTAATATAACAACTGTGATTTTAATAAGTCTCATGTTTGTGTATTCGGATATACACACGACTACAGAAAATAAAGTATCCTAGCGTTCCGTGATAGCAGTGTTACACATCTATTGTGTATGATTTTTTTGACAGGCGCGTAAATATATTTTAGCCAATCATGAAGCAATATTCACTTAATCATGTTCACTTAATTTCTATTGGTCAGTATTTGCATTCTCGAAGTTTATAATTGGTTTTCACATTATTTCAGTATGTTTTATTAACCTGGATACTAGCTTTGGGACAGATTGGTCCCAGCGCGCTTTTTTAAAAAATTTTAAATTTCCCGCCATCAGCAAAGACATTTAGTACATGTACCATATGAGTCTATAAATCTATGGTCAAAATAATATATTTAATTATATTCAGATCATATATGGTTTTTATATTATCATGTATTTGATATTATTTTCATAAAAATTATATCTAATTTAAAATATATTTCGTTTTTTTTTCTTATGATCGATAAAATATTGTATATTTTCTTGAAATAAGTTTTATATGAAATAAGGAGAGAGAATAATAGTAAAGTTAATTGGCTAAAAACTATTGTTACCATATTCATTTGTCTAAATTATTCAATATTTAATTTGATATATTCATATTGTAATAGTTTAATGTATATTTAGTTCAGTATTTAATGTAAAATATTTTTTCTAACCTAAAAGTATAAATACAATAGCTAAGTTGGACATTTCGTGGTGTAGTACAAAAATAGTCCTTAAAAATTAAATAATAATGTAATAATACATTTTACATAATAATTGGAATTTCACATTACATCATTTATAATTATTCAAATCTTGTAATAAATCCAGTATTTTTTTAAACCTTATACTGCCAAACTGTTTGCTAACCTTTGTATCATAAGGTCTATTTTCGTTTGTATGGCGCTTAAATCTTTATGGTTTTTCACTAATACAGGTGTTAAATCGACTTGAGAACATTTTCAAGAATGTTTATTTGTTTGTAAAGTTATTATGTAGACACTAACATTCACAATAGATTTTTTTTTTTTAACTTTATTTTTGGCAATCAATCTTTCAGATTATTACTGCCACCGTCGAGCAATCAATCATATTACAAGCGTCGTACGATCACTACAATATCAAGCGTCGTGTCAATCAATATTCTAACAAGATGGTGGATCTCTTGTTAGAACCCTCCAGGGAGTTTTTGTGGCACCTCAGAATTTCATGCTCCGTGGTATTATTTTCCATTCACTTCACTCATGCACAACAAACCAACCATACTACATAAAACACCACCAACTTTACACAATATAGAGTCAAGAAACACAAGATTATGAATAAAATACAAATTCCACTACATGACAGACTGAAATCCCGCCAAAAACTCCCGCAATAGAATTATAGTTAAGTTTATATAAGTCACATACGATATTTTATAGAACCTTATGTACTCTTTATATTTTATTCTATAGGCAGGACAATGTCCGCCCGGCCAGCTAGTAGAGTTATAAAATGTTAATTTGAGTAATAGAATGCCGCCATGACACATTGTAAATCCCGCTAAAAACTTCCCTTACCAGGATGCGTTCTGAAACGTGTTAACAGAGTATAACCTAATTAACAAACAGTCGAGTTTTAATAGCGAAAAACAACTTGGTCAAATTGTAGGTTAAAAACAAAATAATTAATAATTCTATATATTTGTCACACATGTGAGTTATGCGTGATTAACTGAGAGCAATTAAAGCCTAATGTATTTATTTCCACCCATTTCTTTTCAGGAAGTACCACAGCATCCGATAATGGTAAAAGTATTAAGCCCTTAATAATAATGGAATCTCAGTAAGCTTATAACTTAATGCTAGTGTTTTTTTTATATTATAGGGGGCAAACGAACAGGTGGGTCACCTGATGTTAAGTCACCATCTCCCATAGACATCAGCAACACCAGAGTAGTCCCAAGTGCGTTGCCAGCTTGCGTTGGCGGGGAAGAGGGAAGGAGGAGAGAGGGAAGGGAGAGGGGAAGGCGGGCCTTTATTTTTCGAAATGAAAACGCTGTTGACCCGGAAAGGTATTTACAGATTCACCGAACTACTGAGGCGAGCGCCCAGGCACTCAGCCGATTTGGGATGTTTGGGCGCCTAACTCAAGGGTGCACGGCACACTTCGGCTTGGGCTGTCGCCTGTTTTGTGCAAAGGGAAGGCGGGCGTCTGGTGCTCTCACTGACCGAACGAAATGCAACAATGCAAGCACTGTTACTTCACGTGGTTGTTTCTGTGTTTCGGATGGTAGTACCGGGGGTAAGCCGACCCGTTCATGCTGAAACCAGTTATAGCATCAGCGTGGCTCTACCACCTACAACATTCTTTCTTCAATTCTTTCTGGATGAAGGGTATCCTATGTCCTCTCCTGTATATCTGACTACGTATCTGCGAAATTTCATGGTAATCAATTGAGTAGGAATTGATAATTAGGTAACGCATGAACCGTAATAGACAAACACACAAGCGCATTTACAGTATTAGTAACTATTTAATTATTTTACAGTTCAAGGAACGAGTGAGGGTAAGTAATTATGGATTCAATTGAACCAATTTCGCGAAAACATTGTTAGAACAGGGTAATATAAATCCAACTGTCTAATATATAATGTTGAAATTCGCGTGCGTTTGGTAGTAGAACAGCGTCACGCTATGATGGCCGTTTTGACAGATTACATTAGTGACGTAGATAGTCGATTTATTTTTCGAAAACAGTAGTATAAGCAATTATAAGAAAAACATATTGGCAGCAACGCACACCCACGCAAACACCTATAAAAGAGCACGCGAAGCCGCGTACACTCCGACACGAAATACATATAAGTTATCTTCTTCTTTTTATTGTTTTGGCCGCGCAGAAGCATTTGCCAGTGTCGATGTTTTGTTTTAATCGAGATTACTATATATATTACACAAAAGTGTCATGTGATTATTTCAATATTCTAACAAGATGTTGGCTTCTTTGTTAGAACTTCCCAGGGACTAATCAGAATTCATGGCCCATGGTATTATTTTCCATTCACTTCACTTATGCATAATAACCGAACTGTATTACATAAAACACAACCAAATTCACAAAATATAGAGTAAAATAACACAAAATTATGAATAAATATAAAATCCACTACGTGACAGAACAAAATCCCGTCAAAAACTCCAAATAAGAGTTATTGAGGTATGTATGCGGTCCGATTTGAAAAATTCTTTCAGTGTTATATAACTCAATTATCTAGGAAGATTATAAGATATAATATCATCACGCCAAGACCAGCGGAGCATCGATGAAGAATGTTGTAAAATCGTTTTATTTTCCTCTTGAGAGCTTCCGCTGCGTGTTAGCGTTAGTCGAAACTAACAATTCAATGCGGACGAAGCCGGGGACTAGCTATATAACATAAAAGATTAGCGCATGTCGAGTCGGTTGACAGATAGCATTTAAACATCAAAGGGTTAGATTTTTTTGTTTTATTAAAAAAAAAATTCATATTACATAATTATTAAAATTGTCTGAGATTACGGTTTATAAGTACTACCCGTTCAGCGACGTGTGGAGTGGGGGCAAGCGGTGTAGTGCGCATGCGCAGGAAAGTGAAAATAAACGGATAACATTGTTTACAAAGGAGTTTTGTTATACCAATTATTTTTATGTGATTTTCTCGGTACACGAAATTGGTATACCTAGGTGCTGCGGCAGGGGAGACGGCTGCTCCAGGTGACACTACAGAGACCACAACCGTTGCGGCGGCGCCTGACGTGGCCACGGAAGCACCGGCGGCTGGTCCTTAAAACTTTTTATCAATGCCTGTGCGTATAAACCTTATAAAAGCTATGCCAAATCCTTTAAAACGCTGAAGGAAGTTGAAACGATCTCCCGATAAACTGTTTTCAAAACCAATCTTTTCTCCACCCAGTTTCCAAACAGAATTGTAGGTGTCTCATGCTTTTCATAGGTGGTAGAGGCACGCTGAAGCTATTGTTGGTTTCAGTAAGAATGGGTCGGCTCTTCCAGGGTAGCCCCACTCTCTCACAGAAAACCGAGCTTACCGTAACAGTGCTTGCATTGTTGCGTTTCGTTCGGTTAGTGAGAGAGCCGGAGCTAGCTCATGACTAATAATATTATAAGCAGTTTTAACTTTAAAATCATTGCTCATGTCATTGTAAATTTTTCGTATTGCGTAGTGCGTGTTGCAGTAAAAGGATTAATAATACATACACAAAGAGAACATGTAGGGTTACTATTTTTATCTATATATATTACTAGGTTATGCCCGCGACTTCGTTTGCGTGGAATAGTTACTTTGAGCTAACGATAACACGCAGTGGAATTTTTCAAGGGGAAAAAAAATCCCGATTTTGAAACATTTTTCATTGGTGCTCAGCTCCTATTGGTCTTAGCGTGATATGTAGCCTATAATCTTCCTCGATAAATGAGCTATTCTTCTCTAACATTGAAAGAATTTTTCAAATCGGAACAGTAGTTCCTGAGATTACCCCCTACAACTTTACAAAGTCACAAACTTTACCTCTTTATAATATTAGTATAGATCACATAGCATTTGCCAGTGTCGATGTTTTGTTTTAATCGAGATTACAATATATTTTACACAAAAGTGTCATGTGATTATTTCAATATTCTAACAAGATGTTGGCTTCTTTGTTAGAACTTCCCAGGGACTAATCAGAATTCATGGCCCATGGTATTATTTCCCATTCACTTCACTTATGCATAATAAAGTTTGTGAGTTTGTGATGTTGTGATGTTGTGACGTTGTAGGGGGTAATCTCAGGGACTACTGGTCCGATTTGAATAATTCTTTCAGTTTTATATAGTTCATTCATCGAGAATGGTTATAGGCTATAATATCATCACGCTAAGATCAATAAGAGCGGAGCACAGATGAAAAAATTTTCAAAATCGGAATGTTTTTCCTTTTAAGAACCGCTGCGTGTTAGTGTATCTATTTCACGCGAACGAAGTCATGGGCAGAGGCTAGCATAGTATAAAAAAAAATAACAGTGATATTTTTTCTTTCAGATCTTTTACGAACGACTTCGGCTTTAAATATATAAAACTTGTTTTTTAAATTATTGCAAATAATAAATGATAAAGCATTTTATAATTGTGTTTCATTGAAACGAGGACTTGTTTACGCGTTGAGCGACTTTTGGTAGGAGAAATATTTATGGCTTCGCGTTACCGATTACGTCGACATGCTCGTAATGTATTGCGCTTGCATTAGACAACAGACGCTTAATATAGCTGGCCCATGTATATATAATATTGATATTCTGTATTAAGCTTTTGATTGATTAAACTTTATAAAATAGTATATCATTATTGCCCGGAGTATTCCTAAAAGTACCCCCTACAACGTCATAAACTCACAAACTAATAACATATAGGAGTTGTTGAGGCACGCATGCTTGGTACACATACATGTTTCAATAACTCATATACGTATATCTAGATAGCTTAGCTTAGGTTAGCTCAGATAGGTCGCGATTTTTGCACAAAACAGGCGACAGCCCAAGTCGATGTGTGCCGTGCACCCTTGAGTTAGTCGCCATAACATCCCAAATCGGCTGAGTGACTTCAGCGCTCGCTTCAATAGTTAGGTGAAACTGTAAAGACCTTTCCAGGTCAACAGTATTTACATTTCGAAAAAAAAAAAATCACTTTTTTTTTCTTTTTTTCTCGAACTGACTACGCTATTGACCTAGCAAGGTCTTAACAGCTTTACCGGACTACTAAGGCGAGCGCTTAAGGCACTCAGTCGATTTTATATTGGCAACCAGCTCAAGGGTGCACGGCACACCTCGGCTTGGCTGTTGCCTGTTGCATACAAAATCGCGACCTATCTTAGCTAACCTAGCTAACTATTCATATATGTTTGAGTTGTTGAAACGTATATGAGTACCAAGCATATCCGCCTCAACAACTCCTCCATATATTTTTGGCGGAAAAATTGAGAGCTTTTCAGTTTGATAAAAGGAAAAAAAATTAACAAAAATAACCCTTCCACCAAGATGTGTAGCGTGTAGGGCGTGCACGTGTGTGGAGGTGATCGTGTAGTGTTGTAGCAGTGATGTATGGGTGTGTCACCGTATCGCGCAAGCAACGCACTCAAGGGCTCCCTACCGAGGGATCGAACCTAGGCTTGAGCCGGTGCCGTGGGAGGCCTAATCGGGTGAGGAATGCCTAATTGGGTAAGGGAGGCCTAATCGAGTAAAAAAAATCACAAACTTTACCTCCTCATAGTAATAATCTATAATAATGTGATATTATAAAGAGGTAACGTTTGTGAATTTGTGACGTTGTGATGTTGTGACGTTGTAGGGGGTAATCTCAGGAACAACTACTGGTCCGATTTGAATAATTCTTTCAATATTATATAGGTCATTCATCGAGAATAGTTATAGGCTATATATCACGCTAAGACCAATAGGAGCGGAGCACAGGTGAAAAATGTTTCAAAATCGGGATGTTTTTTCCTTTTGAGAACTACTGCGTGTTAGTCTTAGTGTATCTAAGCCACGCGAACGAAGTCGCGGGCAGAGACTAGTATAAAACAAATAAATAATATAATATAATTATAGATACACTTCACTAAACTACAATACGTAAGACGTCATTAATTTTACTATAAACTGTTCAACTATGTAATTGTATGAATTAAAATAGAGACCAAATGTGACAGTTGTAAAAAAAAAACCTATGTAAATAATGATTGGACGCCATGTAAACAGTTCTGAGTATAACGGCATACATAACAGTAGCTGAGCGACGTTAAACAAACTGGCTTTTAAGAGGTCATCCGGCGAGTTGCGAACACTCAGTTCGGTTACAGATTATCACATCGGAAATCACGAAGCCAATGTTACCAGACAAAGACTTTATACCCTCTTAAGGACCTTTCAAACATTATCTTCTTCTTCTTTTTCTTTTTTTGGCTCCGCAGAAGCACTTGCCAGTGTCAATGTTTTCTTTCAATGGAAGGTACAATAATATTACAAGCCTCGAGTGATTATTTCAATATTCTAACAAGATGGTGGATCTCTTGTTAGAACCTTCCGGGGAGTTTTTGTGGCATCTCAGAATTTCATGCCTCGTGGTATTATTTTCCATTCACTTCACTTATACATAATAAACTAACTATATTACGTAAAACACCACCAAATTTACAAAATATAACACGAGATTATGAATAAAATATAAAATCCACTACATGACATACTAAGATCCCGCCAAAAACTCAAACATTATCTAAATATATTTCTTGTCATTCTAACCACAGAGTACTTTATTAAATAGAGGACGCACTCGTTCTTTTTTCAATCAGCGCCTCTATAATACGATTTTCGAACTAATATATATTGGTCATTGATGTACATTTATAGCTATGTGTGTATGCCTAAAGCGGTACTGCGTAAATCGTATACAAGCTTTTCATTATTTATATTTGTATTAAATATATTCATCGATAGGCAAATATAAATGTAATGTATGTTTGTGGGAGGCAATAAAATTTAAGGGAACACTTCTACGCAACAGAAACGTAAACAAAGTAAACGAGAACAAATATTTGAGAATCATCAATTTGAAATGTCAAAATTAATTGTCGTCCACCATTTTTGCCATCAAATTAGCCAAAAAAATTACATAGTAGTGCCATCTACAGAGTGGATTGAGAAGCAAAAATAGATGAGACTTTTCCATACAAATCGGATACTAAGAAGTGAAAATAGCGTGACTAGCCGCCCCCACCTTCCTGATTAGCAAAAAATGTTTTTTTTTTTTTCGAGCTGACTACGCCAATGCCTTGCTAGGCCTTTAGAGCTTCACCGGACTACAGTAACCAATACTACTCCCTTCTCATGCCTACGTAAATATCTACATATGTACTAGTTTTTTTATATCATAGGAGGCAAACGAATAGGCGGGTCACCTGATGTTAAGTGATCACCGTCGTCCATAGACACTTGCAACACCAGGGGAGTCGCAACTGTGTTGCCAGCCTGTGCTTAGAGGGAATGGGCAAGGGGGGAGAGGAGTGGAGAGATAAGTGAGAGTACAGAGGGGAGGGAGGTAATGCCCCGGCGCTCTCACTGACCGAACGAAACGCAACGATGCAAGCACTGTTACTTCACGTGGATGTTTCTGTGGATCGGGTGGTACTAACCCGGACGAGTCGATCCATTCATTGTGAAACCAATAATAGCTTCAGTGTGGTTCTACAATTATATAAAATTACAATTATATAAAAAGTTTTTTTTCTCGAACTGACCACGCTATTGATCTAGTACGGTCTTAATAGCTTCACCGGACTGCAATAAAAACAGTGATTAAAAATCACAGGATTACATTGTGTACTAGTTTCTGCTCGCGACTTCGTCCGCGTGGAATAGGTCCTTTGGGCTAACACACTAACACGTAGCGGAAGCTCTCAAAAGGAAAATAATCGATTTTGATTTTTCTACATTGTTCTCCGCTCCTATTGCCCTTAACGTGATGATGTCCTTTCTCGATAAATAAGCTATCTAACACTGAAAGAATTTTTAAAATCGGACCAATAATTCCTGATATTAGCGCATTCATCCTATTAAGCAAACGAGCCCTCCAGTTTTATAATATTAGTATAAATTACTACTCTTCTCTCGTACTTAACTCCAGTCGTCATTCAAATTACAATAACTTTTGATAGAGTGGACCGAGTTTAATGAAACACAAAAATAGTTACTCCTAAGAATATGCTTTATGAATTTCTTGCAGAGATATTATTGTCAACTCAGTATTTTAGCAGTGATGCGTGCTCATACAAACAGACAGACATTTCGAAAAATGATTGAAATATCTATTACTTATTCTTAGACACCTGAAATGATATTTTTCACGAGAATCGCTAAAAGTACAAATACGTATGGAAAGAAATAAAGATTACTCACTGCAGGGCGATTGTAGCTTAGTGGATAACACCGCACGCCTCACATATCAACCTTTTTGGAACGAGTTCCTTACGGCAGGCTTGGAGGAGATAGAGATTTTGCTTCGCGACCGAACTGAAAAAAATGTGATAGTAAAACCGTAACGAAAGGTACGTGGAATAAAACCGTTAAATGAAACGTGTGCAGGCGCGACAGTCGTGTACACAAGCGAGTAGTGTATAATACCTTTCTCTTTCTCCTTTTCTGTAATTATTTCTATTTCTATGTAATTTTATGTTGTCAAACAAAAATGAAGAGACATATTTTGTTATTTTAATTGATAATTTGAATCAAGATTACATAAAATTGAGCACGATTGTTTTTTTGGCAAATTGTGTCGATTCTACATTAGCCGAAGGAACTTCGTTCCTACCTGGTGTCCCACAACACCACATTCTTTTTTTTTTATTGACGAGCGGAGATTCTTTATGGATACCCACTCTCCCGGCGAAGAGAGTGGATTATGTCCGACTCCCACGGACTAAAACCCCCCGATGTACCTCTACTGCCTAAATGGAACGACAAGGGCTCGACCTGGCTAGCAACCATGTCGTTCCGGGTCCTCTTTTATCAAACCTACAGATTCAGCATCACTTACGTCATTAAAAATAAGCAAATTAAAGACCCCTGTTCCTCTTTAGTGCCTAAGTGACATTGGAATGACCTCTATTTTTTTTTTATTTAACAAAGGAGTATACATTACATACGTAAGTGGTTTGGGGGGAGATCAAGTCGAATGTCACTAAAATCTCACATGTGAGTGAGAGGGGATTTCGGCAAATATGACGTAATGGTACTTTCGTATTAAATGCACCACGTTCACGACCAATGCCGCGGCCGGCTCGCGTTATCTTTTTTCGCATGTCTAACCTAACCAAGGGAATGAAACTGTTTTGTTTTAACTTAAAAAGCATGAAATTGGTAGTATAGAAAATTACCATCAATTGTTCGGTGATGACATAACTTCAAAACTTTGATCATGAATATCTCAGTAACTGTGACTTTTCGTGGGAAGGGAAAGGAGAGGAAGGTTAGGTTAGACTTGCGAAAAAAGGATAAAGGAGCGTGATGCATTAAGTACGAAACAACCAGATTAGGCCTCCCTCGGCAGCGACTCAAGCCTAGGGTCCGATCCCTCGGCGGGAAGCCCTTGAGGACGCTGCTAGCGCGATACAGTGTAACACAAAAACTTACATCACTGCTACAACACTACACTATCACTCCCACACACGTGTACGCTACACGCTTACACATGAAAGTGGAAGGGTTTTATTTTTTCCCCTTATCGAACTGAAAAAACTCTAATTTTCAGATAATAAATACATGGAGGAGTTGTTGAGGAGTGTATGCTTGGTACACATATACGTCTCAACAACTCAAACATATATAAATAGTTAGCGAGGTTAGCTAAGATAGGACGCGATTTGCATGTAACAGGCAACAGCCAAGCCGAGGTGTGCCGCGCAACCTTGAGCTAGTTTCCAAAAATAAAATCAGCTGAGTGCCTTAAGCGCTCGCCTTAGTAGTTCGGTGAAGCTGTTAAGACCTTGCTAGGTCAATAGCGTAGTCAGTTCGAAAAAAAAAAGTACGAAACATTTTTAAAGCAAGTATTTAATACGTATTGACCTTTTTTGCAATAACACCTGCAGTGATTTAGTATTGATATTTTGAAATGTAATTTAACAGTAATTATAACTATAGTAAAATAGTTAGAGAAAAAATAATAAAGCAAATTCTTTTTTTTTTCTATTTAAATCTAACACATTTATACTCAGAATACAAATTTTAGAAGATCTCGTGTGAAATTAGGGCGGGGTTGAGGACTCAAGACGGATCTCATGCTTCTTACCAACAGGATATGAGGGGTTTTTTTTAAACTTTATTTTTGGCAATCAACCGTTCAGATTATTACTGCCATTGTCACATAGTCAATAATATTACAAGCGTAGAACGATCATTTCAATATCAAGCGTCGTGTGAATCAACATTCTAACAAGATGGTGGCTCCCTTGTTAGAACCGTCCATGGAGTTTTTGTGGCTTCTCAGAATTACATGATCCGTGGTATTACTTTTCATTCACTTCACTTATGCATAATAAACTAACCATATTACATAAAACACCACCAACTTTATACAATATAGAGTCAAGTAACACAAGATTATGAATAAAATATAAAATCCACTACATGACAGACTGAAATCCCGCCAAAAACTCTATGAGGGGGTTAAAGAGTGGTACGTTTATTAATGGATGACCCTCGACGCAAAAGCATTCGCCGGTGTAAAAATTTAAAATATAACGGTTTTATATTCATGTCGAATTTAAGCTTTTTGAAGTTTAAACTTCTTTAGACGTGTTGAGTGGTATTTCTGGCAGATGTACAATTTCGCGTTATGACATGCTAGTAAGCGTGACCGTTCATATTGCGCTTACGTAGCTTGCATTAAGCTAGCGACGCGAAGTAGGTAGCGTATAAAAGCTTGTGTACATCTAATACTTATATTTTGTATTGATGAATTAGTATACTGTATAAAATGTGTATATATAGTTATTAGCCTCTGCCCGCAACTTCGTCGGCGTGGTATAATTACTGTGAGCTAACGCTATCACACAGCGGAAGCTCTCAAGAGGAAAAAAATCCTGATTTTGAATTCTTCATTGATGCTTCGCTGCTATTGATCTTAGGGTAATCTATACTAATATATAAAGCTGAAGAGTTTGTTTGTTTGTTTGTTTGTTTGTTTGTTTGTTTGGTTGAACGCTATGATCTCAAGAACTACAGATCCGATTTAAAAGTTTCTTTTAGTGTTAGATAGCTCATTTATCGAGGATGGCTATAGGCTACATATCATCACGTTAAAACCAACAGGAGTTGAGCACTAATTAAGAATGTCAAAAAAACGGGCTATTTTTTAAGCTTCCGCTGCGTGTTAATGTCTGTATTATATGCGTTGCCATGGTAACGCGATAACATTCTATCTGAAATATTTTCATGGTTTATTTTGTGTTCCTACTCAAAAAGTTTGTTCTACGTTAGTTTTGTTTTCAATTTTTAATTATACGTGGTACGTTTGTGTCGGACACATTTGTAAAGTTTATTTTGTGCTGATATTCTTAAAGGTTAGTAGTAATAATATTCGTCCATCACAAGCCAGGCGAAGGAATTAATCCATACTGCCAATTCTGAAATTGTCAGTGTAGGTAGTTCTTATGTATTCTCTATACATAAACACCAAATCTTCTATATATTATTTCGTAAATTTTTATCTTCTTAATTTCAAGCTTACAGAATACATGCTCCATGGCATTAGTTTTCATTTATTTCACTCATGCATAATAAACAAACCATATTACATAAAACGCCGCCAATTTAACACAATATAGAGTAAAATAATACAAAATTATGAATAAAATATAAAATCCCTACATAACACTGACTGAAATCCCGTCAAAAACTCCTCAAAAAGTTTATTCTACGTTAGTTTTTTTTCCAATTTTTGGTTTGTGATATATTGCGTATTACGTATTATAAGAGTAAAGCGTGTGTATATAATATTCAAATAAATACTTTTTGATGAATACATATATCTGCGGTGCTACAGATATCAACATTTTTTTTTTATTCTGTCGATATATCTGTTTGTTTATTTGTTCCGGGTAATCTCCAAAACAGCTGGACCTATATGAACGGTTTTGTTTTCTTAGAAATGATTGCGCTATTAACCTAGCAAGGTCTTAACAGCTTCAACGGACTACAAGTAATATTTGAACGGAAATTTTACGGGCAAATAACCAACTAATTAGCTGTTTTAGCGAGCGAAGCTAGCGAGTTCAGCAGACGATACCTGATATTATATCTATACAATAAAAGATTGAACACATATTCTTCGATAATGTATAGCTTAATATTTTCACTACTTTATTATATAGTGTAAGTGAGCAATGAGGCTGATACATAGATAGTAGTTTAAAGTTCCAGCTATGTATGTGGCTTATGATAAATCTCATCCCATTCGATACACTATTAGTATTCACATATATAATGTACATATTACCTGTTACTGTAGATGATGTGCGTGTCATACTTACAAATATTTTTGAAAGAGTATTATTGTTATTTACACATCTAATAACAATTTTACATTTATTTAATACATTCAAAAAACGCGTGCGGAGCCGCGGGTAACAGCTAGTGTTATATAATAGCCTATAGGTTCCTCGACAAATGAGCTATATAACAAAACTTTTTCAAATCGAACCAGTAGTTCCTGAGATTACTCCCTACAACGTCACAAACTCATAAAGTCACAAATTTGCAAACTTTACCTTTTTATTATAATAGTATAGATTATTCGGAGTTCCAATAGATGTGATAGAGAGTCTAATGATATAATTTCAATTTACAAATTATAAAATTTAAATAATTCACACTATAATTACAATTTATTTAAAAATGCAAAAGAGAACGCAGTCTAAATTCCACTGTTCCGAGTTTTCACTTCTAACCTTATGAAGTTATTTTGACTTTTTATTAAACTTATTTACAAAAAGAGGTGGAATACAATAATTTTACTAAACAAAAGGTCACAGTAAAATGGGGACGCGTAAATTAGTAACGTGAAGTTTAATATAAGCAAATGATTTGTGAATATGTCTTTTAAACTTTCGCCACTTAGCGGCGACAGTAACCGCCCCGAGTCCGAAGAGTAACTGTTCTTTTTAGTGTAACAAAAACCTTCAACGTAGGTACACGCGTGCCGGCTGCGTGGAGTTGTGTCCTTCGCCTAAAAAAAAGTTGACAAAGCTTGTTAATTTGACATTTAACCTTTTTTAAAAGTGACATTTTGATTTAAAAAATATAGATTACTGTTTTAGTGATGTGATAACAACTCTGAAACAATCGATTTATTTATTTCAAAGTGTTAATTACTTTTATGGGTAAGTATTTTATTATTTGTATAAAATCTTTATGTTTATTTCTTTTTTGTAAGGTTTAGTCGAGTATTTCAAGTGTGTTTACCGATAATTACATTGTAAGATTGCAGCGAAAGTTACCGGTTCACAGTAAAAATAGAACGTACCTATGTTATTATGTTGTAATTATACGTTTAGGTATTTCAGAGTACAGTTAAAGCTAGATTCTCTTAGCAGCGTCGTATATATGTTTTCAATATGCGATTTTCCATCTTATTCAAAAATAGTGATTAAAAAAGTCACCTGAATGTATTAAATCCATTTATTTATTTATTTCTCTCTCGTACTTAAGTCGCGTCGTCATTAAAATTACAATAATTTTTGATACAATGTACCGATTTTAACGAAACAAAGACTAAGTTATTTTCTAAGATTTGTTTTATTGTGAATCGAGTACTTTGGTAGTGGTGCGTGTTCATTGAAACGGATAGACAGAGAGACAGGCATTTCTAAAAAGGATTCAAAAATAACTTACTGCAACATTTTTTTTTTCACGAAAATCGAAAAAGTACTGACACATTACATTTACATTCTTATTATATGTATAGATAATGTAGGGTTCAGGTTCGAATTTTGTAGTCGCTCCACGATTTTATAAATAAAATAATTTATTTGCAAATTAGAAGACATTTATTATTGCACACTGTTTTTACAAGACTGACATATGATGTATATTTTTTGTTTAGTACATATACATATACGTTTAAAATTATAAAAATCAAAGAGGTTTTTAATAGATAAGAAGAAGATTGAAGGGCTTAGGACAGCCTCGTATTTTTGTACACAGAACGTCTTTATGAGTAGATTTGAATGCAATGATTTGTGCAGACTGTTTTGAATTGCGTTTTTTTTTTCGTTCTTAATAATATTATAAATGCGAAAGTTTAGTTTTGTTGTTTTAATAGAGATAAGAACATAGGCTGCGTTCCGCCAAAAAAATTGAGCCGTCACGGGACACCTGACAGTTGTGAAACATCAGAATTGTTTTGTATAATTATATGTATAAAAGAACAGATTACAATGGCATAATGAAAAGATAAGCTAAAAAAATTACAAATTAGTTCCATAACATAATTACTGTTTATTTATTATATTACTTAAATAATAATTTTTATTAAATACAAAATACAAAACTAGGCGCTGGCGCGGTGTGTTTGTCGACATTTATCAAAGGGCGCTAGGTTGTCGGCGCGTGCCGCGTAACACTAGTGGACCAAGTGGCCTACAAGATAGGGTTGTGATTGTTTTTGAATATTTCACTAATAGTGCAATGTTCGTGTTTTGCATCGCCACGCCAACATTGTGGTTTATCCTCCACCTATAGATGTTTCAAATCAAAAATGTTCACTTTCCGAGATATAGGATAGGTCAAAGTTACATTACCGCGAGCCACAGAAATGTTAGTAACTCATAATTCCATATTAAACGTTGTTCACACGCGATGGTTTAAATTTCTCTGTTATTAAATATCACTTTATTACCGAGGTTGTTTTTTGGCGTGTGTCATTTGCACACTTTTTTGAAGTGTAAACTTCTATAGGCGTGTTGAGCGGTATTTTTGGCTAGAGATAAATGTATAAATTTCGCATTATGACATGCTACTTAAGCATGAGCGGACGTATTGCGCTTGCGCAGCTTACGTCAGACTAACGACGTGTAGTATAGGGACCTGTGTATATGTAATATAGATATTCTTCAGCTTTTTTTTTTCTTGAAATGACTACGCTATTGACCCAGCAAGGTCTTAACAGTTTCACTGGACTACTAAGGCGAGCGCTTAGGGCACTCAGCCGATTTTATTTGACAACTAGCTCAAGGTTGCACGGCACTCCTCGACTTGGGCTGTTGCCTGATATGTGCAATTCACGAACTATCTGAGCTGACCTAAGCTAACTATTCATACATATATGAGTTGTTGAAACATATATGTGTACCAAGTATACATACCTCAACAACTCCTATATATATTTCGTATCAGATAATTTTCTAAACTATTTCAGTTCGATAAGGGAAAGAAACAAAACTCTTCCACTTTCATGCGTAAGCGTGTATGTGTGGATGTGTGTGGGGGTGATATGTGTAATTTTGTTGCAATGATGTAAGATTTTATGTAAATATATCGCGCGAGCAGCGTACTCAAGGGCTCCACGCCGAGGGAACAGACCTAGGCTTGAGCCGCTGCCGAGGGAGGCCTAATCTGGTGGCTATGATAAGCTACACTACGCATACGTTTGATTGATTAATAAACTTTATAAAGGTGTGTATAATTTTTGCTCCAAGTGCCAATATATATGTAAACCATACTAATGTTAATAATTTCAATAAACCAATTCTGAAATTTAAATATTATCGTCCTTCACACTATGTATAATTTGGAAATTCAAAAGAGAACATGTTTATTTCAATGTCTTCAGTTTTAATTTCTATCGGCAGTCCATATGGCTGTCTTATTTTTTCTTGTAGACAATTTTATTTTACTATATCTCGCCACATATCGTTGCAGCACATCAACTCCGGTTACCATTAACCGATTGTCTTGAAAGTTAGCTTAACTATATATCTTAACAATGACAGTATTTATTTAATTACAATAAATATTAAAAAAAACATTATGTAAATATGAAACGTGCATAGATTAGATATAAATAATTATATCCAAGTTGTTTCCTCATAGCGTATAAACATTTTTCATAGTTTTATTCGTGAGGAACCCTAAAAATGTTTATTGCGTTGTACTGCTTATTTGTGAATATGGCTTCCACGTTTCTTTGCAATGTCAAGGGTAAGACCTGGACAATCGACTTTATAAACTGCGCATTAAACAATACACATATATAAATATATATAATGATATATACACACGTTTACACATGAAAGTGGAAGGGTTTTATTTTTTCCCTTATAAAACTGAAATATACTAAATGTATATATAAGAGTTGTCGAGGTATGTATGTATGGTACACATATATGTTTCAATAACTCATATAAGTATGAATGTAGCTTAGCTTAGGCAATCTCAGATAGGTTGCAACTTTCATGAATCAGGCAACAGCCCAAGCCGAGGTGTACCGTACACCCTTGAACTAGTTGTCAAAATAAAATCGGCTGAGTGCTTTAAGCGCTCTCCCTAGTAGTCCGGTGAAGCTGTTAAGACCTTCCTAAGTCAATAGAGTAGTCAGTTTGAGAAAAAAATATATAGAACTATTACCATACGATACGGAATTTACCGTAGATGATCCTAGGATACCTATTTTTTGGGTTCCATTAACCATTTGATTTTTATTTCGAATTTCTTTTATAATTACGTTTTATCACTAATGAAAACATACCGTACACCAGATCCGTACTTCCTATTAATATAACAAAGAAGTTTCTAATGAAGGATTTTTGTTACTCTATCACACGAAAGTACCCAGTGGATCTTAATGAAACCTTCCAAAAATATTGTAGACGTAAGTGGCAATGTCGAAATTATAAAAAAAAGAATTGTGAGCCGTCACGGGACGTCCGGCTGATGTGAAATATCGAAAATTTTTTTTTTTGTTATATGCATAAAAGAACAGATTACGACAAGAATCAGCTAAAGTATTACATATCTGGTCTATAAAATAATGATTGTTTATTTATTTTATTATATATTCATTTTTATTAAAAACAAAATACAAAAATTCAACAGGGCGCAGGCGTGGTGTATTTGGCGGCATTTATTAAAGAGCGCTAGGTCTTCAGCACGTGCCGCGTAACAGTAGTAGAACGAGTGGCCTACAAAACATTTTGAATCTTATGTTTATACAGATAATGTTGCAAATGTTTTTGAGTATTTCGTTAATAGTGCAATTTTCGTGTAGTTTTTACCTGATGCGCACATAACGGTGGATCTTATTTGATATACTAGCTGTGTCAGCGACTCCGTCCGCGTGAAACCTAATATAAAAAATTGACAAATAAAATTATCTGAATGTATTAAATCCATATACTTATGAAATTTCTTTCGTACTTAAGTCGCATCCTCATTGTGGAATGTGTAACAATTTTAATGAAACTAAAACTAAATGTTACTCGAAGATATGATTTTTTTAAATGATTTTATTTGTTTGATCGTGAATGCACTTAGCTTAACTTAACTTTAGTAGTGATGAATGTTCAAACAAACAGACAGACAGACGTTTCTAAAAATTGTTGAAATACATTATATTACTTATTCCAAGACCCCTGCAACATTTGCAAAGATCTAAAAAGTATGCACACGTTAGATTTCACGTTACTTCAGTGGTTCCTAAATTAAATCCAGTTCACCGTGATTACCTCATAAACTCGCATATATATCATACGATATAAAATAACAAAGAGAAGGTAACGAAAGACCGTGCACTAGGTGATTTTAAATAATTTATTTAAATTATTCGTAGCGCGCTAACTACCTATAGAGCGAGACTGTTGAATAGAAATTAAGTGAACTTAGGTCATTTCAACATATTAAGTAATTTATACTTCATAGTGGGAGCATTCCGCCGTCGGATTAACAATAAATAAATAAAAGTGCATTAACAATACATTGCCAGTATTAATTACCATAGAAAATAATAGATGAGAATAATTCGAATTTTCGTAAGATTCTGTAATAAATATATACGTAATTATTTAATTTATTAATATCGATCGCTGAATGCTTTGGCTGCGGGACACTCCCACTATAAGATTTATGTTTGTTATAGTAATATAGTTTATACATCAAAATAATACAAAATGTATAATTTATAAACATTACTTTAAATGGTTAAGACATAACTATAAGCATCAAATAAGTATGATTTTTTTTTTTTTTCGAAATGACTACGCTATTGACCCAGCAAGGTCTTAACAGCTTCACCGGACTACTAAGGCGAGCGCTTAAGGCACTCAGCCGATTTTATTTTGGCAACCAGTTCAAGGGTGCACGGCAAACCTCGGCTTGGCTGTTGCCTGTTGTATGCAAAATCGCGACCTATCTTAGCTAACCTACCTAACTATTCATATATGTATGAGTTGTTGAAACGTATATGTGTACCAAGCATACACGCCTCAACAACTCCTCCATATATTTATTATCAGAAAATTGAGAGTTTTTCAGTTCGATAAGGGAAAAAAAGTAAATCCTTCCACTTTCATGTGTAAGAGTGTAGGCCTGCACGTGTGTGGGGCTGATCGTGTAGTGTTGTAGCGGTGATGTATATTTGTATGTCACTGTATCGCGCAAGCAACGCACTCAAGGGCTTCCTACTGAGGGATCGAATCTAAGCTTGAGCCGCTGCCGTGGGAGGTCTAATCAGGTCATAAGTATAATAAAATCCTGCCTTCTAAGGTTACCGTATGAGCCCATACTTTAAAAAAGTTAAAACTTTTCTACCGTCTAAACAAAATCTAATAAGAAATAAATATTTACTTTACATTAAAAAAATATTTCGCAAAAAAACGTTGTTATCCGATTGTATCATTAAATCAACATCAATTCGATTTAATTATAACAGAAATTCAAAATGCATACAAAATAAAATAATAAGTTAATGGTCTTCTAATTATAGAATTCTGAAATCGATAATAAATATTCATTTATCGATATTCTCGGGTCGAAGGTTGAATATTGACATCTCTATTTTTAGATTATTCTTTTCATGTGACGCATCTGTCATTTCGATAATGGCGTCGTGATTATGTATTTTTAGTTTTTATCGGTGACATGTTTTTATCAATTATGTTTCCTTAAACTTTAGTAAAAAGACGGTGGTGCATAGGGACATTCATATTTAATATTTAATCTGTATTTAATTCACTTAACTTTTTACGAGCTACTAAAGTTTATTTTTTATTTATTTTCACAGATAATGTATGAAAGGATTACTATTTACATAAAACCTTAACTTACTAAACCAGTATGGTTACTTAATTCAGCCAGACGATGCGAGGTCTGAAATTCTCATTTATATGCATAGTTTTTTTTTTTATGTGATAGAAGGCAAACGTACATGCGGGTCAACTGGTGTTAAGTGATCACCGCCGTCCATAGACACTAGTGAAAGATACAGGTATTCAACTCAGAAAAACTGCAGAATTTTGGAAATAATAACAGATTGGTTACTAATGAATACAACAAGTCTTTACAACAATTTTTCATATATCATTCATACATCAATATATTTTTGAATCAATCAAAAGGAAAAAAAAACAAAAGCACTTTCAACTATAAATAATATTTAAAAAATAAGAAATAACATATTCAAACTCGTCTCACGTCTTACCCCCGATACCGTGCTATCATTATATAAAAAACACTCCATTAATTAATACACAATGATTACAGCTTCCTTACACTAAATAATGCTCACACTAGCAATACCAGAGCAGTTGCAAGTGCGTTTCCAGCCTGTGTTTGGAGGTAGGGGAAGAGTGGAGAGGGAAGAAGGTGGACCTCCGCTGCTCTCACTGACCGAATGAAACGCAACAATGCAAGCTCTGTTACATCACGTCGGTTTTCTGTGAGAAGCTGGTACTACCCCAAGCGAGCCGACCCATTCATACTGAAACCAGTCATATTTTGAGCATGGCTCTACCAAATTAATCCGGAAGATTGGTTGCCAAAAATAAAATTTAAAAAAAAAGATAGACGTATACATCATTGCATAAATACTCCGTGGTCTTCATTTCATAATCTGTTGAACATTCAGGTCACTTATAAGTTCATATATGAGCAAAAAAAAAACCAGTCGAACGTTCATTGACCCCGGATGCGAATGCAACATTGATCTCGGATGCAACGAGAATATGTCATCGCATTACGTGTTATGTAGAGCGGATAACTATATACTCTAGAGTCTAGAGAAATGACATATGACAGTTAGCAATTATTGTTCCCAAGCAAAAACATTTTACCTACTTATTTATCTAATAATTAAACTAACTTCTTGACTAAATACGCATATGCTTTTTTATATTATGTTTATATTTATCTTCTAAATTTGCTTTAGCCACCAATTCTGTTTATTTGCGATGATAAGTGTTCAATGGGTTATTGAATATGAATGGACATACTTTAGCAATATGGCGGACAAAATATCGAAGCATCTGATACACATTTTTGTGGCATTTCGTAAATTAATATTACTAAGATAAAATTGTGCTTCTGTTTTATAAACTATACTAGCCTCTGCCCGCGACTTCGTCCGCGTGAAATAAATACTTTGGACTAACGCTAACACGCAGCGGAAGTTAGTAGTCCGGTGAAGCTGTTAAGACCTTGCTGGGTCAATAGCATAGTCAGATCGAATAAAAAAGCAGCGGAAGCTCTCACGAGGGAATCTCTCACACACACTCTCTCTCTCTCACAAACTCGTCTCTCACAATTTTGAAACGTTCTTCAATGGTGCTCCGCTCCTATTGGTCTTAGCGCGATGATATATACCATATAACCATCCTCGATAATGAGCTATACAACACTGAAAGAGTTTTTCAAATCGGACTCTTAGTTCCTGAGATTACCCCCTACAATGTTACGAACTCACAAACTTTACCTCTTTATACTATCAGTATAGATTACAATATTAGCATAGATTAATTGAAATATACTATAACTTCGCGAAAATAAAACGCCTTCAAAATTTGGCGCCAAATAATCTTAGTAATTTTTTTTCTCAGCTTACCATAGGCAAAGGTATTTAATCCTTACAGACTGAATTATACATTTTTTAAAATATTAAATCAAGAAAATATGTTTCGGTGTATTGGTAATGATTTGTTGCCTTTACGATGCGAAATCGAAAATAATGAAGTAGTTAATATAAAATGTAGAATAGTAAGTTGTTTTTTTTGGCGAACACCATACTAGGAATTTCTTCTTACGCATTTGACCGTTTTAACCTATACTAATATTATAAAGAGGTAAAGTTTGTGACGTTGTAGGGAGTAATCTCAGGAACTACTGAACCGATTTTGAAAATTATTTTACCAATAGAAAGCCACGTTATTTGTGAGTGTCACGTAGTCCGGTGAAGCTGTTAAGACCTTGCTGGGTCAACAGAGTCATTTCGAAACAAAAAATGTGAGTGTCAGTATGTTAATCCGAAAAGTGTAAAGACTTTTTTGTGGTAGTAGGATTTACAAAGTTGGTGAAAAAACGGTCGAACCACAATGTTTCATACGAACTCTTTTATTTCGTGGGAGAATCAAATCAAACAATTTCTCTTACGAACTCTGCCTTTACAATGAGAGTCTATGATTGAGTTCTAAAGAATACTTGTATCACGAGGGAAGTATCAACACATGTTATAAACAGTCCTCTGCCACGTCTGTCTGTCTGGATGTCTAAATGAATACTAATTTTAGATACGTTATACTCTATTAGTGGTTTCAGCATAATGTGTCAGTTCGCCCCAGGTAATACCACCAGACCCACAGATACACCCACGTGAAGTAACAGTGCTTGCATTGTTGCGTTTCGTTTGCTCAGTGAGAGTGTCGGAGGTCCATCTCCTCTCCCCGCCTCCTCACATTTCATCCTTTCTCCATTTCCCCCAAACACAGGCTAACAATACACTTGCGAGTTCCCTGGTGTTGCTAGTACATATGGATGGCAGTGATCACTTAACATAAGGTGACCCGCTTGTTCGTTTGCCTCTTATATACCTTTAAACGAGCGATTCTTGTATATTTTTATATATTCAGAATCTCAGAAACGGCGGCAGCTATTTCCGTGAAACATAGTATGTAGGTGGTTTCAGGAACGATAAATCCATTTAGCTAGATCTCATTCATAGAAAACTTTTTTATCTGATTTTTCAGGCAATGAAAATATATAGCTGGAATATAAAGGTAAATTTCGCCGGCGCTGTCAAAACAACAATATCTAGGATGTAAATCGGTTGCTTCGAAAATCCGTGTAACCCCAGTTGGAATCCGAGTGACAGCAAAAGAGATATCTTTTTTAATATTTTTTTTTTCTGATGTAAAATACTAACTTGGTGAGGCAAACCTAATAGTTTATTTTAATTTTTTTTTTGTAAAGTACCGATTTTTTTTCCAATCTGACTACGCTATTGACCCAGCAAGGTCTAAACAGCTTCACCGGACTACTAAGGCGAGCGCTTCAGGCACTCAGCCGATTTTATTTGACATGTAGCTCAAGGGTGCACGGCACATCTCGGCTTGGGCTATTGCCTGATACGTGCAATTCGCGGCCTATCTTTTTTTTTTCACGTTTTTTTCGCGTCCACTGTATAACGCCCTGTGTGGAAGCCGAACTGCGCGTCCGACAAATTCGGCCCCACTCCCTCCAGGTGCTGGACGACTCGGGGCCTATATCCAGAAGCGCAGTCCGGAGGGCGGCCCTCCTTCGCCATGAGGCAGAGCCGCCCCAACTTCCAGAGCCTCGGAAACTGCCCGACCGCCAAATACCGGTCGAGCAGCTCCCGAAGCCACCCCCAAGATGGCCCAGCGCAAAGCCGTGCACTTGGCTCGGGACCCCATCAGGGCCGGGTGCTCTCCGCCGGTTGAGGAGGCGTTCAACAGTCCTCCCCATCTCCCCCTCCGTGATTGGGGGAGGACTGTCCGACATCTCCTCAACTTCCGCCGAGGCGGAGACATGGGAGAAGCCGAGAGCGGCGGAGGGTCGGGGAATAACTCTCCTACGACCCTCGCCACCACCTCCGGCAGAAGGGACTCCGTCACCGGAGGCACCCAGGATCGCAACTTATTGCGTACGATCCGATACGGTCGCCCCCAAGGATCCCCCTCCAGCATCTGCAGCAGCTCCTCCCATGCCGCTTCCTTCGCTCGGCTGATGGCAGCCTGCAGTGTCTTCCTGCACTCCCTGTAGTTGCCATACAGTCGGGTCTCCGCCTCGGGATCCCGGTGCCGCCGTCGGCGGCTGCGCCCGAACAGCCGCCGGGCCGTGGTACAGGCCACCCGGAGATCGGCGATCTCCTGCAACCACCAGTACACCGCCCGTTTGCCTAGGCGGTGTACGCTCCGCGGCATCGACGCGTCGCAAACCTCCGTGAGGGCACCAGGAGGCGGGCTGCGGACGCGTGAACATCGTCCTGCGGGGGGGGGGGGCACGACCCACGCCTGGGCGATGGCCGCCTCTTCCATAAGTTCGTGGTTGAGGTGGCTCTCTGCCCAACAGGGGAACTTTGCGCCCCTCCGGGGGCGGGTACTGATCCCGGCTTGGGAGATGGAGACCTCGAACCTGATATATCGGTGGTCTGATAGGGTCTCCACCTCCTCAAGCACCCTCCACCTCCGGACACGGCGTGCGACAGACGGGGTGGCAAACGAGACGTCTACCACATACCCCCCCGTTCTACCGCACGCACGTAGGGACGTTCCCCTGGTTGAGGAGGGACAGCCCCACTTCGGCTGCTCACTCCTCAACGGTCACGCTCCTCAGGTCCGTGGCTGCCGCTCCCCAGGTCCTCGATTTAGCATTTAAATCGCCCATGAGGACCACGGGGAGCGGCGACAGCCGCCTGACAGCTCCCTGCAGAGAGCCAAGAAACGCCTCGAACTCCCACAGGGGCCTGTTAGGGGAGAAGTATATGTGTACCGAGCATACATACCTCGATGGATAATTTTTCTAAACTATTTCAGTTTGATAAGGGAAAAATAAAACCCTTCCACTTTTATGTGTAAACATGTGTGCGTGTACGTGTGTGGAGGTGATATGTGTAATGTTGTCACAGTGATGTAAGATTTTGTGTCACAGTATCGCGCGAGCAGCACACTCAAGGGCTCCACGCCGTTGGAACGGACCTTGGCTTGAGTGGCTGCCGAGGGGGGCTTAATCTGGTGTGCGGGAGCGAAATTTACCCCCAAACCAGTAAAGTACCGAGCTAGGCTCGGTTATCCAGGTACTGATTTATTAAAAAAAGATTAGTACCATTTTAAATTTGTTTTGAATTAAACTACTACTAGCTATATTACGCGCAAGCCCGAACTTAGGGCTCTATTCAGAGTGGCCAAAAATATTGACAAGGACTGTACATGGGTCTAGAAAGGTCGTTTCATTCACACGGCATTGTAGACGAGGTATTTATTCAACAAATTCTAATAGATAACACTTTTGTTTAATATATACTCATGGTGGGAATGAACATAGATCTAAACTATCAAACAACGGCAACTTCGTCTGCGTTCAATTATCAAAAAAAGTGTGTGTACTTTTTTGTTTTTTTTTTTTATTGTAGCACGCAAAGTGACTGCGCTCTGCCTGATGGTAAGCACAATACAATCCAAAAATAATAGCGACCACCGATTGACACCGATTGACGTACTTATGTACGCGCGTTAGAAGTTATACTTCTTTGGCGTAACAAAATAAAATACCCTTTAAATTTATATCTATTTTTTTATAATCTTCTTTCTACATTTTTTGATAATATTTTTTTATCTTTCGCCTTATTCTACGTTTGTAGAAAAAATGTCATCTGAATGTATTAAGTTTTTATCGTGAACACAGTTCTTTAGCAGTGAAGCGTGTTCAAACATATAGACAGACATTTGTAAATATGATGAAGGTGTAATTTATTACTTACCAGCGACTCGTCCCAGCTCCGCACGGATGCAATGTAGTTACTAATAATGGGCAGTGTGAAGTAATCTATACATATAATAAAAATGAAGTGTCCGTATGTAACAGCAAAATAAAATTTTCACTGATATGGTACGAAAGTATACACGCTTCTGATAACAAAAATGCAATTTTTAAAATTTTTTTCAGTCTGTCTGTCTGTCTGTTTGTTCCGGGTAATCTCCAAAATGGCTGAACCGATTTTGAAGGGAATTTCACTGGCAGATAGCTAAATGTTAACCGCGGCTTCGTCGGCAATGGTATCTCGAAAACGGTTGGACTAATTTAAAACTACTATTAGACTATTTAAAACTAATTTAAAAAGTAATTCAAGCAATTTTAATTTATACCCGTGTAACCGTGGCTTTGCTCACAGTACTATTTCCAAAACCGTTAAACTGATCTTCGCGAAACTTACATTGTCAGATAGCTGACCTTATAAAAAGTAATTGAAGCAATTTTAATTTATATTAGCTGTTAACCGTGGCTTCGTCCGTAATGCTATTTCCAAAACAGTTAGACCAATCTTCACGAGACTTTCACTGGCAGATAGCTGACCTTAAAAAAAGTAATTCGGGCAATTTTAGTTTATACTAGCTGTTAACCGTGGCTCTGCCGACAGTACTTTCTCCAAAAGGTTAGGCCGATTTTCCGGGGACTTTCACCTTATCTTATAAAGAGTATAATTGAGGGTATTCTATTTTAGACTAGTTGTTACCCGCGACTTTATTTGTATGAAATTTAGCAAGATTTCAACTCATTGTTTATAATTCGATATTATAATTATTAGTAACTTTGAAGATAGAAGAGGCCTTCCTATTAAGATTTTAGACCATAAACGTATTACGTAAAGAGGTTCATAATACAATTTCGTGCAGAACAGACGATCGTTTATTTTTTGTATAGACACAAAATCGTAATTATAATGACAAAGTAATGTAAATGTAAATCTTTATGATATTTTAAGTTATTGTTTCATTAGTTCCTTACACAGTGTATGTGAGCACGAAGATAGTTATATGGTGGGTTAAAATCCTAAATATGTTGCTGATGTTAAACCTCACTAGGTACGTTGTTATTAGTATTTATATATCTATTGTATACATTACATACTACTGTAGGTGGCGTCCGTATCGTACTTAGAATTGTTTTTAAAGAGCATTTCTATAATTGTACATAGTCTCACAAGTTTATAAATCTTTAATACAATTTAAAACAGCGTGCGGAGCCGCGGGTACAGCTAGTTAATAATATTATTCAAAATATAAAATTCCATAGTACATTAAATTGATCTATTTCGTAAGGTTAGCCAGCGTATTTACGATTTAAGCACACATAAGTATGTTTGTTACGACATCACGTTATAAATCTTTGATTTTTTTTTTTCGAAATGTCTACGCTATTGACCCAGCAAGGTCTTAACAGCTTCATCGGACTTTTAAGGCGAGCGCTTAAGGCACTCAGCCGATTTTATTTTGGCAACCAACTCAAGGGTGCACGGCACACCTCGGCTTGGCTGTTGCCTGTTGCATGCAAAATCGCGACCTATCTTAGCTAACCTAGCTAACTATTCATATATGTATGAGTTGTTGAAATGTATATGTGTACCAAGCATACACGCCTCAACAACTCCTCCATATATTTATTATCGGAAAATTAAGAGTTTTTCAGTTCGATGAGGGAAAAAAGTAAACCCTTCCACTTTCATGTGTAAGCGTGTAGGTAGGTGTGCACGTGTGTGGGGGTGATCGTGTAGTGTTGTAGCAGTGATGTATATTTGTATGTCACCGTATTGCGCAAGCAACGCACTCAAGGGCTCCCTACCGAGGGATCGAACCTAGGCTTGAGCCACTGCCGTGGGAGGCCTAATCGGGTTTATAAATCTTTGAAGTTTTCGGCTTATCTATGCTATAACATGTATAATGTATATATACGCATATAAACCTTCCTCTTGAATCACTCTATCTATTGCTGAAAACTGTATTAAAATCCGTTGAATATTTTAAAAGACCCAAGCGAACATACAGCGGAAGCTACTTCATTTTATACTATGTAATAATTCCAAGACACCTGCAACTTTTTTTTCACAAATATTTGGAAAAGACAGACACATTAGATTTACATTTTTATTATATGTGTAGATATTACATATTATATTATCTAATACTTATAAACGAGCAATTCTTGTGTATTGTTGTTATTTAATTTATTATTATTTATTTGTATTATGTAATTATTGTGATTATTGTTATTTATTTAGGATGTGTAATGGTCAGCATAGTTGCCTTCCAAGCAATTGATCCGGGTTCGTTTCCCAGCCGACGCACACTTTTTCCTTCCAGACTACCTAGATTTCCTGTCTCTTTATTTGGTCACAAAAGCTACAGAACCAATTTAGGTCATTTCTCCATCGTTCCCAGACTTTCTCGACAATATAACGACCTTGTTAAAAAAGATCACACCATAGACTTATTCAGTAATTCCCTATCTAATTTCAGATCTAAATTTAGTTTTTTATTAAATTAATTTCTGCAGGATCTTTTTTCCTTAATTTTTAAGTTATAGATTATCGAATTGTTTTATTTTATTATTTTCCTAAATTTTTTTTTCATAATTGTTTCTTTTACTTTTATTGTCTTCCGCATCGTATCTTCTATTCATAAATGCTGTAGTCAACTGTAAATAGTGACATAAATAATTTTTAAGTATTCGCATGTATGTTTTTTAGTTTTTTTATTTTATGTTACTGTTGTTGATTCTATATGTTAAATAAATAAATAAATCTCGGAAACGACGTCAGCGATTTCCGTGAAACTTAGTATGTAGGTGCTTTCAGAGACGATAAATCGATTTAGCTAGATTTCATTCATGGAAAACGTTTTTTATCTGAGTTTTCAGGCAATGAAAAAATACAGCTAGAATGTAAAAGTACATTTCGCCGAAACTGTTCTTTAGAAAATATTATTATATTAAAAAGCAACATAGCTCGTTTATGGAGAAATGCTATATCATCACTCTACGACCATCAGGAACAAGACATCAATTTTCTGTCCTTTTGAGAGCTTCCGCTACATGTAAGCGTTAACTATCCAACGCAGAAGAAGTCGCGAGCAGGAGCTAATTCGATATATAGAGGAAATGCTAATTGAAAATTTATTTCTTTGCCTCGCATACGTTTCCAAACTAATTACATATTTGATACCGAATTATGTTGATGAGATTGTATACATACAACCGCAAAGTTTATGAATCACAGCTATTTTACAATAGATAGATGTTCTGGTTTCAGCATGAATGATTCGTCTCGACCGGGTTAGTACCACCCGACACACAGAAAACCGTTGTGAAGTAACAGTACTTGTAGTATTGCGTTCCGTTCGGTCAGTGAGAGTGCCGGAGGCCCACCTCCCCTCCCCTCGCCATTCACTCATCCCCCATATCCCTTCCTCAAATAGAGGATGGCAACGCAACTGCGACTCCCCTGGTGTTGCAAGTATCTATGGGCGGCGGTGATCACTTAACATCTATTATGACATAAAAACATACTATGACATAAAAAAAGTTAGCATACGAGTAGTACCAACTTCTCTTTAGAAATAAAGTGACAGGCGTCCGTCGTTTTGGGCGTATCATGCAAAAATTACTCGATTTATCTCAATTCACATTTTCAGTAATCTTATTTCTCCACTTATCATAAACAAATTAATTTTTTATTTAAACTATGATTTTTATAAGCACTACGCGTTTAGCTATGTGTGAAGTGGGGCAAGCGGTATGATGCGCATGCATAGGAGAGAGGAAACAAACGGATAACATTGTTTACAAAGTAATTTTTTAAGCAAAACAGTTTTTTTTTTTTAATGTTTTTTGTCTATACATAAAACATATTGTTGATTGTTAAACAACGCAGACTAAGTGGCGGATATCAGCTAGATTTAGTATCAGTAGTATATTGCAAGTACTGTTTACGTTACTGCCTCAGTATAAATATGAGAGGCAGTACGGAAACTACAAAGAAACGCTCGAAAACGGTACACTCGCGCAAACATGCACATCGACGAGAGGTTTTCAAAGGTAAATCTATGGACAGCACCGCGAAAACCGCTTAGGGATCTCGTCCGATGTGCATGTTTGTTTGAGTGTGCGGATGCGAGATCTTTTTTTCTTCGGTATTGACCCAGTAAGGCTTTAACAGCTTCACCGGATTACTAAGGCGAGCGCTTAAGGCATTCAGCCGATTTTATTTGACAATTGGCTCAAGGGTGCGCGTCACACTTCGGCTTGGGTTGTCTGGGAGGGACAGCGTCGCACTCTAACAGCGGCGGTAGGGAGGAATTTGTCGCCGCCGAGTGTGGTCTCCGCCATGCTCGGCAGCGAACAGGCGTGGCGAGCAATGGCTTCCTTCTGGGGGGACCTGAAGGGATGGGCCGGGGGGTTCATCTTCTCATTGCACAGATCCGGTGGACGAGGGGAGGCAGCTGGTGTGTTCCCAGTCTGCCTCTCTATAGGTAGGAGCCCGGCAGTCACCTTCCGTCGGGCGGACCGTTGAGGCGGCTCTATAAGGTGATTAGCAAGCTCGATCCCTTGCCGCCCCAACAATAACGGTTTGTCGGTATACCGTGGGGTTTTAGTCCGTGCGAGTCGGACATAGCCCACTCTCTCCTCTGAAAGGGTGGGTATACATATTGGATATCCCCACGTAAAAAAAAGGGTTGTTGCCCGATACAAGCAATTCGTGTGCCATCTGAGCTGACCTACGCTAACTATCCATACATATTACATATATGAGTTGTTGAAACATATGTGTGTACCAAGCGTACATACCTCAACAACTCATATATATTTCGTATCGGATAGTTTATAGGTAGTTTCCATACTGTCTGTTATGTGTATGGTGTACTGCTGTAAAATAGTAAAGCATGACCTTCATTTGTTTATACATAGTGTTATAATTACTTCGTGAGAAGATTTCCGTTTAGTTTCACCAGAAAATGAGGTTATTTCTATGTGATTGTTCAAATGAAATGAAATCAAAAATACTTTACTCAATTTAGGACGTAACATACAAACAGACAGACGTGGCAGAGGATGGTCGATGTTCATTGATGTTTTGTTTTCGATAAAATATCGAAGTGTCCATGTTAAAATGAAATGATAGCGTCGCGGCGAAATAGTAAAAATGTGTTGGTGCGCGCGTCACATATCGGTCTGGCGCCACGTACCGTGCTGTGAGGACAATTTGAATGTAGTCATTTTTAGGAATTTTAATTAGTGTGTTGTAGTCCGGTGAAGCTGTTAAGACCTTGCTAGGTCAATAGCGTAGTCAGTTCGAGAAAAAAAATAAAAAATTAATTAGTGTGTTTTTGATTCCGATTCGTGGCGCCGTGCGGGTCGGACGCGTGCGTAGTGCTCTTCCGTTGTGAAATTTTTGTTCGAGTTTTCGTTCGATTTTTCGTTCAGTTTTGTGTTTACGCGTTCGTGGATTCACAGCGGAAGTTCGGTTTCTCGTACGTTTTGGCGCGTTTTTGCGATCTTGTTTCCCTTCTTGGGACTTGATTGCAGGCGTTCTTTTCAGAACGTAGCAAACTGCACTTTTCGGTGCAATTCTAATCGCACTTTTTAGTGCGTTCTGCGAGTTCTCCGTGTGCTGCGAGTCGCCGGTTCGCGTTCCAGGAGTTCGGCGCTTCGTGCTTCGCTGGCAGGGAGGTTTTACATGTCTTCCTCCGCCCCGCACCCCTTCTCAGGCCCCGCCATGGCCAATCTGACGTCCGAACACGCGAGTGCGCGCGCTTTCGGAAATTCATCACTAAATTATGTCCGGACATAATAGTAAAGTACGACCGCTTCTGCAAAGAAGCGGACGACTATTTTCAGGGCGGTCCAGTGCCCACGCTCGTTTCCGCCGCGGATGAGAACCTCAAGAGGAACTCTTTCGCGCCACTCCTGAAGGACCATCAGTCCTCCGGGAGTACCCTCCCTGCCTCGACCTTTTCTCGTTCTTCGAACGAGGAATGCTCCGATATGGAGCAAGAAAGCCCGAGCCTCGCAAGAAGCGCGCCAACTCAACCTCCGACACCGAGGGCCCTCTGCCCTCGAAGATCTCGAACGTCAATGGCGCGAAAGTGCCAAAGACGTCACCCACGCCCTCCGTTCCGGCTCCTTCGAAAGCTGCGAGTCCCGCAGCTTCGAGTAAGAAGCCCCGTCCCCCTCCACCCGTCACGATCCAGGACAAGGCGTCCTGGCTCGATATCTCCGACCTCCTGAAGGAGGCCGAGATCCCAGTAACCTCTGCCGTGAGTACCCGAACGGGTATTCAGGTAAAGGTGAACTCCTCTGACGCACATCGCGATCTTACGCGCCTTCTGCGCGCTAAGAAAATCGCATTTTTCACATATGCGCTCGAAGAAGAGCGCATGTTACGCGTAGTAATACGCAGAGTCCCCGCCCAGATTCTCGTAGATGATATCTACGATGACCTCAGGGAACAGAGGTTCCCGGTCAAAGAAGTCCACCGTATGCGATCTGCGCGTAATCGTGTGCCCTACGATATGGTGTTCGTTATTCTCGAGCGCTCTTTCGAGGGTAAAAAAATCTTTAATATCTCGACCCTCTGCGGCCTCTCCGGCATCACCGTGGAGCCGCCGCGTAAAACGTCCGTCTCCTCGCAGTGTCACAACTGCCAGGAATACGGACACTCCGCACTTAACTGTCACCTGAGTCCCAGGTGCGTTAAGTGCCTAGGCGATCACTCCACTTCAGAGTGCTCGCGCACTAAAGACTCGCCCGATCCTCCGAGTTGCGTCTTGTGCCGCGGCGTAGGTCATACCGCGAAATATCGCGGTTGTCCCCGCGCCCCGTGCTCAAGACAGCCCCGATACGCGAGGCAGGTTTCGCACTCCAGGGCGCCTGCGGCGTCTACCCGACACCGCCCCCCGCCTCTCGACTCTCGACAGGCGTTTCCGAGCTTGCCGCTGCGCCTAACGCAACCCCTCTCCCCGCGCGGGCCCCTCCGGTCCCGTGGACACCGCAGATCGCAGCGCGACTTGACCCACGACTTCAGGCGGCGAAGCCTTCACAGGCCGACTCCGCAGTCTCTCTCTCCGGCATGGACTGGTCCGCCGAGCTGTTAGTTTTCCATGAGATCTCCGAGATCTCAGCTTACGATGAGGTCGCGAACGACCCCAAACAGGGCCACATTCGCGCGATCGCGAAATTTCCCGCCATTGCGACAACGATCCAACGGTTGGCCCACGCCGCCGTCGCGAAAAAATAATAATTTTCCAATATAAGATAGAGTAAACTCGCGTGTTTACGTCTCTCTTCCCCTAAAATCGTCAAATAATAATATCACTTTTTATTTTAGATCCCGACGCCGGCGTCGTTCGCTTCAACTATAAATTCGATCTCTTTAATTTTTTTCTGTGGCCGGCCACATCGCGAATCTCTGTCTTGTGCGTCACAGGCAGAGAGCTCTCGTTTTCTTACCCGCACATTGTTTGATCGCGTAATCCTGGCAGTGTTTTTGTCCGTGGCTACCCGGGTAGACGCAAAGATATTGTCTCGCGATACAGTATACACCTACATCGATTTTACACATTTTCATAGTTATTCAGACACGCACCTTACACATCTGTGGAAGGGTTGTTTTTGTTAACTTTTTTTCCCTTATCGAACTGAATCGAGTAGATTTAGTTTACCTCTTTTCGAATTACATGTTGTGTTTTTGTATCATGCAATTTTAATTGTATGATCCAAAAATGGATACATGTATAGCTCTTAGCATAGTTTAGCTAGGATAGATCGGGTTTTTCGTGGTAACGGCCAAGCCGAGGTGTGCCGAGCACCCTTGAGCTAGTTACCAAAAATAAAATCGGCTGAGTGCCTTAAGCGCTCGCCTTAGTAGTCCGGTGAAGCTGTTGTAGCGTGCTGGCCATGAAAAATTGTTTATGGCCCTTTTTCAAAACAACGACATATTCGTTGTCATGACAGATACAAATTTTTCCTCGACAAAAGTGGACATTAAAAGTTTCGGTTGCAAAGTCAGTGTTTGATTTTATAATAATAACACATTGAACACGCCCCAAAATTGGTGACCTCCGACGCATGTGATTGGCGCTCAAACATTATCGAGCAATCACAATATTCGCAACCGGACGGCGAGGCCCTATACAACGGTGACTTCTACACTGCACCGACGAATTTCACGACGGCCAACTACGCAGAGGAAAGGACCCCTGCATGACCCGTGACTTCTCCACGTCAAATACAACGGTGAGATCTTTCTTTTACTGAACGTGCAGTAGAAATAACTGACAACCACTCAACGAAGGAAACGAACGAGGACTGTATCTCAGCTTGAATCATCAACCGTCTACAACATGGACTCACCAGCAATGCAATTGGCTTCGCTTAAAGAAATGGTGCGGCAACTAACTCATGAAATAGCATCACTAAAAAGCCAAAAGCAACGTGTATCCAGTAGCCGCTCTGTTTCGACCAGCAGAAGACGACACCATACACCTGCGCTACGATGTTGGTATCACAACAAATTTGGTAGGCAAGCCAAGAAATGTATTCCTCCATATAATTCGACTGAGGAAAAACTCAAGCAGCAATCAGAAACGACGGGAAAGACCTTGCCAGGCCAATAGCGTAGTGAGTTCGAGAAAAAAAAAAAAATTGTGTTTTCTCTAGTAATTAGTTGAGATATTATTATAATTGAATTGTATTAATTGTTTTTATGATATTTTTTTTATGTGTAGGCACAAAAATTAGGGTAAAATATCAATATTTGCAAAAGTAACTATTCGTAAATCGTAACTTCTCGTAAATTGTCAAAATTGGGATTAATTTTGTATAAATCTTGTTTAGAATAGCATATTATTGAACAATATCACGAATTTGCATAATTAAAATACTCGGATGGGACAAAAAAGGCCAAAGTAAAAATTGGAAAAATCGAAAATCGGTGTAAAATTACGTTTTTGTTGAATATCTTTTTAGTCGTTCTAGATATAATCTAGGTAATTACTGCATTATATAGAGCTTTCGACCAATCTAGCCATATATCACACATATAGGTGTAAATTATAGTTAGAAAGATATTTTAAGAAATGTACAAATTTTATAGTAAAAATGAGAATCGTAATGTTTAAAAATTGTAAATTTTGTCGCGGTTCTCATTACGGTATAGCCTTCGACTACTTAATCTCGCCGGGGGCCGGTACAAATCGTGGCAGGTTCATAGCAATCAGACCATCTATACGAGCGGGCAGTCAATCGTATCGTCAAGAGTCTTCTAGTATCTGCGGAATTCTTCGGGTTCATCATAGCATCGAGTTCATCGTGGTTCATCGGGTTCATCGGGTTCATCGAGTCATCGTGCATCATTCATTGAGTATCGCCGTACATCGCGTCTTCGCTCGTCGAGTCGCTAGTTGTCATATAAAATCGGCTGAGTGCCCTAAGCGCTCGCCTTAATAGTCCGGTGAAGCTGTTAAGACCTTGCTGGGTCAATAGCGTAGTCATATCGAGAAAAAAAGAGAGAGAACGCCGGGGACCCACAATTCCTCCCTCCCCCTTCCTAACAACTCCCATGTTGTTGCTTGTGTCTATCGACGGCGGTGATCACTTAACACCAGGTCACCCGTACGTTGGTTATCTTCTTAGAACATTGAAATTATTACGACAAGATACAAGACACTTGTAATATACCCTACTTGATAACAAGCAGTAATAAGATTAAGATTGGTTGCCAATTGTGTAATTAAAATTCTAACTAATTCATATACCATTTCACGTTCTGTGAATCGATTTCGCAATGTGTCGACTCAACTGGTTTAAATACTTGGAATATATACAATAGAGAGACGTGGACAGTTTTCGAAAATATTTTTAATTTGTATATACTAGCGTTTGCTCGCACCTTCGCTCGCGTTAATATAAATTTAACCCATTCCCTGAGACCAGTACTGGGATGAAAGGAACCTTATTTTAGCTCAGCTTCTGCCCGCGACTTCGTCCGCGTGGAATAGTTACTTTGGGCTAACTCTAACACGCAGCGGAAACTCTCAAAGGAAAAACACCCCGATTTTAAAATATTCTTCATTAGTGCTGCGCTCCTATTGATCTTAGGATGATGATATATGGCCTATAGCCTTCCTCGATATATGAGTTATCTTGCACTAAAATATTTTTTATAAATCTACCAATACCTGAGATTCGAGAGTTCAATCAAACAAACCCCCCGCTTTATAATATTAGTATAGATAACCGAGTTATAGCCAAATACTTTACTAGAAAGTATTGTCCCTAATAAAATATCTTTTGCTATTTTGACTGTAGTCTGTAGTCGATAGTTTCTTATATTTAAAAATACATTATGTCTGGCAGCTCTGAAATCTTATTATAATATTTCAATGTCATTAAATTACATTTAGATCACGTAGGACTCTTAATCTATTGACATAAAATGACGTCTGGGAGACGTCACTCATGTCATCTGTCATTCTAGCTTTGACGTCTCGGATACGTCTAAAACTATCTCGCCGGCGGACGCTACACTCTGTATCTATTATTAGATTAATTAATTGTTTCCCTAGTGTAGTGTAATTAGAATGGATAAGATTATGAATGAATCAGAGAAAGTATACAATAGCATCAGTGACAGAAAAGTTGAAAATTAAGAGGTTAGACCGGAAAATGATGGAAGGATCATAAACCATAACTAGCCTTGTTGTGTAATGTCGGGGATTAGTATGGGTCGAATAATAGTCGACCGTACTATATGAAAGCTGTTTAATAACTGTTCATCCCCGCACACTCGATTAGGCCTACCACGGTAGCGGCTCAAGCCTAGGTTCGATCCCTCGGTAGGGAGCCCTTGAGTGCGTTGCTTGCACGATA
>JACEII010000130.1:787920-810875 GCA_014332785.1 Antheraea mylitta
TTTATGGATGAGCCCTCCGTGCCAGACCTTATCGAAGGCCTTGGCGATATCGAAGAAGACTGCAATTGTACGTTTCGGTTTACGTTTTGGATCGGCGTTAAATTTAGAGAAAATGTACTCCGTGAGGCGGTGTACTTGATTCGTGCAAGAGTGTTCGGCGCGAAATCCGAACTGCTCAGGTGGTATTAATTTTAAATCTGTAATCGAGAACTGAAGACGGTTCAGAAGGAGCCGCTCGTAAAGTTTTCCTAAGGTATCTAACAGACTAATGGGGCGATAGCTAACGGGAAGCGTAGCTTTCTTGCCGGGCTTGTGAATACCTATCACTACGGCCTTTTTCCAGACGGCTGGAAAGTGACCCTGGGACATGGCCGCATTGAAGACGCAGACCAATAGAGCTATGATGCGATCAGGAAGGAGTTTCAGAACCTCGTTCCTGATCCCATCGGGACCTGGGGACTTCCTAGTCTTGAGACGCTTGATGGCGGCCGAAACTTCGTCAAACGTTATCGGGGTTAGGGTATCCGCCGGAGGAGACGCGAGTGCATGCTCTACGGTTGTTTCGATAGACTCTATGATGGAAGGGTCAGTGTTATCAGTGTTTGGCGAACATTGTTTCTCTAAGCTTGCGGCAAGGCATTCCGCTTTATCTATGCTATCGAACGCGGGAGGCAACCCGGGGCCTCTGTCGAGAGGAGGCATTGGAGTGACCATGTCTGATTTGAGAGTTCGCGCTAGAGTCCAGTACGACAGGTGAGACGGCTGGAGACCCTCCAGGAGTCTGTCCCACCTGTCGCCCCGGATCTCAGAAATACAAGACTTGACTGTTTTTCGTAACAAACGTAAACGATTGCGATTTTCTACAGACGGGTAAGCGTCGTAAGCTCGAGTCGCGGCGTTCTTTTCCGTGATCAATGCTCTCACGTCGTCAGGCAGTATAAAACGGCGATCGTTCGCCGCTTGTACCTCTTTCGAGGTCACCCTGACGGCGGTCTGGAGATAATCAACCAGGGAATCGATGGCCGAATCCGCGTCGGCTTTAGACACCAACACGTCCGGAATCCTGTCTAAACTACTAGACGACGGATTTTCTTTAAAATATTGAACGAGTTTCGCGTAATCAGCCACCCTAATCGACGGCGGGGTGAAGTCTGAATTGTGACCTAACTGTAAAACAACCGGGCGATGATCTGAATCAAGTTCGTGTACTACTTGTATGAGTCGTACAGGAAGCGTGATATTTTTTAAGAGAGCTATATCTAATACTGTGGGTCGGCAATGATCTTGATAGTGCGTGGGTTCCAGAGGGGCTATGACGTCAAAAGCGAGAACCCTACCTAGTTCGTCGAGTATTCTCCCGTTACGAGAGGTACACGGACTATTCCAGATAACGTTCCCGCTATTGAGGTCCCCCGCTATAATAACTGAATCTCCTAAATTAAGTAGCGCCTGCAAATCGGATCTTAGCAATTCTTTGTTTGGTGGCAAATACGCGGAAACTAAAATAATATTCGAGTGACCGGTCATACCTAATTTACACACTGACACTTCCATATTGGTTAGCGCGGACGGATCTAACGGCATGCGAAATTCTTTTGGTGTTAGATAGCTCATTTATCGAGGAAAGCTTTAGGCATATCATCACGTCAAAATCAATAGGAGCGGAGCACCAATAAAGAATATTTCAAAATCGGGCTATTTTTTAATTTAGAGAGTTTCTGCTTCGTGTTAGTGTTAGTATTATATACGTTACCATGGTAACGTGTTATCAACATACTATCGCAAATATTTTCCAGAATTTATTTTGTGTTCCTATTCAAAAAGTTTATCCTACGTTAGTTTTGTTTTGAAAGTCATATGTTTGTATGCAATTCGAATATATTATCTTTGTAGTCAATTTGGCGGCCATTTTGTTTTATTTTCCTTACTGTTAGTATTCACATAATATAATGTACACGTTACATGTTACAGTAGATGGCGTGCCTACTTAAAAATGTTTTTGAAAGAGCATTTCTGTAATGTACACACCTACTCACAAGTTTAAATTTCTTGAATACATTTTTAAAAAACGCGTGCGGAGCCGCGGGTATCTGCTAATTATATATATAACTCTTATATAAGACAACTCTTAGAGATGTCTGAGGAATTATTATTATTTTTTTTTATTGTAGCACGGCAAAGTGACTGCACTATGCCTGATGGTAAGCACAGTACAATCCAAAAATAATAGTGACCACCGATTGACACACTGTCCATCGCCGGTCGCCACTATTATGCCGGCCTGTAATAAGCTGGATATGCACAGGCTGATCCCGAAACGCGACCCGTAGAAGCGAATCACTATTACGGGCTTTTTCGTCATATACATGGTGGTTGCGACCCAGTCGGGCTGTAAATCCCTACTACCCCGCTTGCACCATTGCCTCGTTCGTTATTCAGCAGGGTGCACCACGTGCAGGTGAGGTTGGCTTGGGTGTCTCAAGTTTTATGATGTTATTCGACACCCCTTACACACCAAAAAATCATAATTAAGCTGCTAATTGCGTTGCTCTGTAATCAAAGAAATGACATTTAAAGTTTATTGATTAACTAGCTGACCCGTGCAACTTCGTCTGCACCAAATTGGTTATCACTGGTTTCAATTGTATTTTTAAACGCGAAAAAAAATGGATAAAACTGATATCCAATTCCAGCCACAACTACCGTTTCCAAAAATCCAAACTATCCACGGATTCACTGAAACATATACCCAAATTACATGTAATTTTTATTTTAAATAAGCCTAGTACCCGTTCGTAGCATCATCTTCCACTCCGTTGTTTGTAGTCCGATAAAGCTGTTAAGACCTTGCTCGGTCAATACCGTAGTTATTTCGAGAAAAAAAAATCATCTGCCAGGTTCAATTAAGATAAAAACTAACCTATATAAAACTAAATAAACATCTCTATCACTTACTTTATCATAACCATCTTCAACTTGTATTAAAACCTTTTTATACTCCACTATATTAAAGAAAAATATATGAACACCGTATCGAAGCGTCAAACATCGCGCCGAACCGTCAAATGTCACTTGCTTGAAACTATTGTCTAAGAGTTATAAACTGTTTCGAAAACGTATTTTAAATATATTTCCAATACATTTTTATAAATAATCTCTGTACCATTCACAACATAGTGCCTATCACTTCTTGATAATTTATCTATGTTGATATGTTTCTATTGTAGATTATTCTACGTTGTTTCACTGAATATTTGGCATTAAATTCATAATGTGTATTTGTCACACTTGATATTGGCGAAATTACCTATATAGGCAGAGGCCATACCGGAAAGAATCAATCAAGCCAGTTTTATATATCATATTCATCCTAACAACTGGCTACCTGGCTGCCGGTAAGAGTTGCGTTTATTTGTGCGTATCGTATCTTCACAGACAAAAATAATGATTTTTAAATAATTTTAAAATGTTTTTTCCACTAACTTAGAAACGTTATTAAAATGGAATTATTATTGAAAAACATTTTTGGTATTGACAATAATGTGCTTGATGCTATTTTTTGGAAATAAAAATAAAAGTAATCTTATCCCATGTTAGAATAGCAGTAATTTTATTATTATTATATTTAGATATAAATAAGTACAAATTTTATCTTCCACACTAATTCAGTTATTACTCAATATTTAGACCCATTTATTGCTATAAAAATTATGTGTATAGAATATAGCTATAGTATAGTGCAGTACTAGCTGCACGATAAAGATAGCGATAATTGTGGCAGCGTATGTTATCGACGTATTTTTTTTTTCGAATTGTATACGCTGTTGACCTGGTAAGGTCTTTATAGATTCATCGAACTATTGAGTCGAGCGCTGAAGGCACTCAACTGACTTGGGATGTTTGGGCGACCAACTCAAGAGAGCACGGTATACCTCGGCTCGGGCTGTCGCCTGTTTTGTGCAAAAATTGCAACCTATCTGATCTAACCTAAGCTAAGCTATCTAGATATACGTATATAAGTTATTGAAACATGCATGTGTACCAAGCATTCGTGCCTCAACAACTCCTATATGTATTTTGTGTCGGAAAAATTTATCTAAACTATATAGGATAGGATAGGAAAGGGAAAATAAGGGTAGAACTTTTTGTAGTTTATTTCTCTGAAAAACAAAAACAGCGTGTAAGCATGTAGGCGTGCACGTGTGTAAAGGTGATGTGTGTGATGTTGTAGCAGTGATGTAAAGTTTTGTGTCACTGTATCGCGTGAGCAGCGCACTCAAGGGCTCCACGTCGAGGGAACAGACCTAGGCTTGAGCCGTTGCCGAGGGGGACCTAATCTGGTGTGCGGGAGCGAAATTTACCCCAGACCACGGCGACGTGATCTGTGATTATGCGGGCGTGGGCGTGAACACGTTCTGTTTGAAGAGACAGACTGGTACTGATCGTTCAGTGACGTGATTGAATCAGGAGGGTCGGTAAAAATGAGTCGCGATCGTCTTCTATACTGCGCAGCGTTGGGTACGGGTTCATAGTTCGCGGCGGATGCCACTAAAAGGCTGGGATGATTCGCGGCTTTTTCGAAATAAATACGTGTGAGTGATTTTATATACACCCAGACAGAAGGTTTCTCCAGGTCCCTGTGGAGATCCTTATTCCGGACGTATCAAGGGGCATCGGTGATTTTACGTAGGACTCGGTTCTGGAGAACGTGCAACTTTTGAATACGATTGTGCGCATGTGCAAAGACCGACAACTACTACCGACTACACCATAATCAGACGGATGCAAGTTTTATATAAAGTGAGTTTATGTCTGGGCGACATTTTACTCTTATGACAAAGCAAATGATAGAGACGACCCAAGACCATAGCGGTTTTGTTTCTCACTCTATCTGTTTGTGAATCGAAATTTAAGTGTTTATCTAAAGTGACGCCGAGATATTTCACCTCGCCGGCCCAAGGTATTTCGGTTTCGTATAGCCTGATGGTCGACGACGCATATATTTAAGATGGAGTCAAACCCAAGTCATTCGTTTACGTTTATCGTTGTTTCATTATATATGGTGAAATCTTATTATCAATAATGTTTAATAGAATGAAATTTGTTCTTTTCTACGGTAAAAAAAATTAGTTTGAAATTATTATTTTTATTTATAAAATATACCAGCGGGTATATATATGATTGCTTATAAAAAAATGTATGTGACTGTGGTAAATTCATGCTTTTAATTGCGTTTAAAAGTTACTGAAAAAAAATGTTCCTAAACCTATTCATAATTCAAAATTAATTAAATCATAATGCGTATTAAAAATACAACGTTAACCGGCTACCAAGTGTCCTTTCGGGCTAATACCACCCTCTCACACAAAACCGACGTAAAGTAACAGTGCTTGCATTGTAGTGTTTCGTTTGGTCAGTGAGAGCGCCGAAGGTCCACCTCTCGTCTCCTTTCCTCCTTTGCCTTCTTTTACCCTCCCCTCCCCTATATACAGGTTGGCAACGCTTTTGCGACACCCCTGGTGTTGCTAGTGTCTATAAAGGGTGGTGGTCACTTAACATCACGTAACCCACCTGTTCGATTACCTCCTATGATACAAAAAAAAATATATATTGATATATTAAAGAACCAGGTATTCTAAAATTCTTATTCTTTTAACGTTGCCGGCTTTTGTACTAAGGTGTCGCAAAAAAGTCTAGTTACGTTAACTACAAATGTTTGTTTTTCGTTATCCTGGAGAACCCCTTGCGTTTTATGGGACAAAAAGTATCCTGGATGTAGCCTTGTAATATTAGTTATTACTGTGTTTAGTTTCGTTAAAATTGGTGCAGTACTTTTAGAGTAATACGGGTTTAGATCCTAGGCTTTAATCCATTATCCTGGAGAACCCTTTGCGTTTTATGGGACAAAAAGTATATTTGATGTAATCTCGTAATATTAGTTATCACTATGTCAAGTTTCGTCAAGATTGGTTCAGTAGTTTCAGAGTGATGCGTGTTCATAGGGACAGACAGACAGACAGACAAAAATTGTAAAAAGATTTTTTTTGGCTTCTATATCGATAACATAGTCTACCCTGATTAAAATTTTTAAAAAAATATTTAATGTACAGATTTCGACTTGTTACAGTTTTATTATAGTATAGACTATCTATTCCTTTATTCACATAAATACAAATTTTACACTATCATTCTTAGTCGCCATTACTCAAAGAGTATAAATAAGTATTATAGGAAGTTACTTGTCAAAAACTCCTACTACTTTCACAACAGCGTTAGTATTATTATGCTAAAGCGACATCTATTAAATACGAGGTGTACAAATTAAAGAAATAGTTTCTTTACATATATATAGATATTGACTTCAACCCCTTTTTGTTTATTATTCAAAGAATTGAATAATAAAACTGAATTTACCATTTTGCAGAGATGACATGGTGTTCGGAAATATGTAGTCAAATATGATATTTTGGGCAATAGTATATACATCTACCATTCATGAAATACCTAAAAGAGTATTCAGTCACCAAGTGAGATAGATAAGCACGTCATAGCTAAGTTATATAATTAAAAATACATTTAACTTCCAGAAAATGTTCCAATACGAATACGAGAAGCGTCCCGCTTCAGCGAACTCGTGCGACAGTCGAGCGACGATGGCCTCAGATTGGGCCCAAAGTTACGCGAGCGCTAGGGACGGTCCGACCATCGACAGAGGTCCACGCAGGCCTCTCCCACCGAGACCTATCGTCTGTGAGACCAAACCTACCAAGACTACTGTAAGTGTTATTTTTTATGCTTTAAATACTTAGCCTGGTAGAGCTGTGAAGACTATCAGGTCAGTAGCATAGGTCAGTTAGAAAAAAAGGAACTTGATAGGCCTAAACTTATTTAACCTATCCGATGCCATCTTTTTAAAAAAAGTTCGTAGTACCATATGCCTCCGTTTTTTATTTTGAATCATATGCGAAAATATATCATTGAATCTGAGACGTATTATCTCACAGTAACAACGTTATTAGACAGAAAATATAATATACCTTTTTTTATACGAGGGGAAATCCCTTATGGATACCCACCCTCCCGGAGAGAGGGTGGGTTATGTCTGACTCGCACGGACTAAAACCCCACGGTGTACGTCTTCCGCTATGGTTGGGGCGGCACGAGATCTCTATAGACTTCAACATGCCGCCCCAGAGGTGTGGCCCAGCAGCAGAAGTGCCACCGCCGAGCCTTCGTCTTGTAAGGAGACAGCCAGATACACACCGGCCGTCTCCTTCTCATCCACCGGACCTGTGCAATGGGAAGATGGGGGCCCCAGCCCCACCCGTCCCTAGCTCCGGCTACGGTGGCGGGAGGACGCGGTCAAACTGCCGCCTCCTCCTGCCTATCCTCCTTTGGCGGAGACGGCCGCTTCGCGGATCGTTCTCGCGGACCCTCTCCGCCGCCTCCTTCTGCGAGACGACTTCCTCGCAGAAAGAAGCAACAACGTTCCACACATTCTCGTTGCCGAGCATGGCTTTGACGACGCTCGGTAGAAAGATATCATCACCTACCGCCGCAGCCAGAATGCGGCGCCGCTCCTCCCATGTAGCACATTCGGAAAGTGTGTGCTGCGTGGTGTTCAGTTCAGCGCCGCACTCATGGCACACGGCGGTCGGTTCCCTGCGTGCTATCCGGTACAGATACCAACCGAAGCACCCGTGCCCGGTCAGCACCTGCACCAGACGGAACGTCAGGGAGCCCCATCTTCTATTAAGCCATTCGGGCAGGACCGGGAGGACGGCGTCGATAGTGTATCTACCATACTGTGCATCCGCCAGGTCCCGCCCCCACCTCTCCAATCTCACCCCTCTCTCGACCTTTCTTCTCTCCTCCAATTCCCCGTGAGCTAGAGGCTCCCCCATCCATTTCTTAACCGCCGTATAAATATACGGCGGCAAGCACCTCAGACCTCCAGCTCCCAGGGAAGGGAGCCGGCCAGCACCAAGGCCTCCGCAGCGGACACCGTCCGGTAACCCCGTATCACCCTCAACGCCACAGTACGCTGCGCGGCTGGCAACGCACGGATATTGGTGGCCTTGAGGGCGTCCACCCAAAACGGTGCCCCTTAGGCGGCCATGGACTGCACTACTCCCATGTAAAGGCGGCACCCGGCTCCCCCGTATTGGGAAGGAGTCGTCCGAGCGCCGCTGCCGCCCCGACTATGCGCGGTCCGAGCCCCTTGGAATGGGGCTCGAACCGCCAGCGTCCGTCCAGGGTGAGGCACAGATACTTCATCCGGGTCCCCAACCTGATACGGACTCCCTCAATATATATGTGGGCCCCCGGAGGTGGCCCCTTCCGAGGCTCATGAAACATTAGGGCCTCGGTCTTCTCGAGGGCCACCTCGAGGCCCAGTCTTCTGATGCGCCCGACCAAGTGAGAGACTGTCTCCGTGGCCAGGTGCAATAGGCTCTTAATTCCCCCCCCCCCCCCTCGGACTGCGACTAGGATGTCATCCGCGTAGCAGATGAGGCGCGCTCCTCAATGGAGCGCGCCGCGGCGCACCCAGTCGTAGCCCATGTTCCACAGGAGTGGCCCTAACGCCGACCACTGTGGAACCCCCCGCGCCGTTTAAAATATAATATACCTAATAAATACAATATAAATATAGTTATTACCGCGATTTTATCCGCGTGGAACACTTATAAAAAACAGTGATTTACAAAGTCATCTCAATGTACGGTATATTAAGTCCATTTACTTATTTACTTTTCTCTCGTACTTAAGTCGCGTCGTCATTAAAATTACAATAACTTTTGATAGAGTGAACAAAGATTAAACTACTCACGAAGATATGCTTTATGATTTTCTTGGTGAGGTTTTATTGTGAACCCAGTACTTTAGAAGTAATGCGTGTTCATACAAAGAGAGAGACATCTCTATAAATGATTGTGATGTATTTTATCCCTTATTCCTAGACATTGCTACAATTTTTTTCATGAAAATTGAAAAAGTACAGACACAATAAATTTAATTCTTATTGTATGTATAGATAAAATTATGATAGTTATTTACTAAATGTAATGTATAAAGTTAAACGAATATGGATAAATTATTATTATGTTTAGAAATTGACTTTTACTGAATTGCGATATCTCTAATACCTTTAAACGAGCAATTCTTGTATATTTTTATATTGTTATATATTCAGGATCTCGGAAACGGTGTCAGCCATTTCCGTGAAACTTAGTATATAGGTGGTTTCGGGGACGATAAATCGATCTAGTTAAATTTAATTCATAGAAACCATTTTTCAACTGAGTTTTCAGGCAATGAAAAAATATAGCTAGAATATAAAGGTAAATTTCGCCTGCACTGTCAAAACAAAAATAGCTCAAATATAATAACCCCAGTTCGAATCAGAGTAACAGCAAAAAAATATCCTTTTTTTAAATGAAAAATGATGATATTCTGAGGCAAACCTAACAGTTTATTTTAATTTAAAAATGTTTTTTAAAGAATCGAGCTAGGCTCGGTCGTTCAGCTACTTAAAATTAATTAGCATCGGTGATGTATTTGAAAAGCGAATGAGCTGTTATTATTTAGCCATGCCAACAGTCAGATCTATATAATGTCAGCGCTCGCTTACCTAACCAACAGTTTACGCAACCAAATGCACGCAACTACGGAAGAGTATCTGCCCTCAAGAACTAACAAGTTATATATTTTTACACGCGAAGACATTATATAATAATCTTGGCACGCAATAGTCTCTGTGTTGGTCTACACGCCTTTTCCCGATGAAGGATACGTGCATAAGTACTACACTACATAGACGAAAAATAGGGTACCGCGTAATAAACCCAAAAATCAGAGTCCAGAACCGCGTGCGTCCAATGCGTCCGTTTACACCGATCAGGTTTCTTCTTCTCAAATTCCACGCGGTTAAAATCGTGTGTAACAGTTAGTTAATTAGTATATTGATCACATAAAACTTATTCGTATGAGGAATTTAATATTTTGTATCCTTATTTCCCAAAGTAGCAAAGAGGGACACCCCAGGGGTCCACGGGAAACTCGACGGAAGTTTACGTTAGCGTGACAGAAATTAGGGGTTCACAATTAGTAAGCGGGTGTTCACGAAACTTTATCTGCTTTCGATAGTAAAGAACTAAATTGTTAGCTTGACTTCATCTATCAATGTAGGTAGATTAGGTATTTTAAGAAGCTCAGCGGCTGTTACTTGCAAAACCTTGCATATTCCATATTCATTATAACGTGTCCAGACTCGCAAGTTTCCATATTCTATCTAATCTTTACATTCTTTTATACCATCGGAGTCAAATGAACAGGTGGGTCACCTGATGTTGAATGATCACCGCCGTCCATAGATACTAGCAACACCAGGAGAGTCGCAAGAGAGTTGCCAGTCTGTGTTTGCTGGCGGGAGGAGGAGGACAAGGGGAAGGGAGGTGAGCCTCTGGGACTCTTGCTGACCGAACGGAACGCAAGAATGCCTGTACTGTTACTTCACGTAGATGTTGTGTGGGTCGGATGGTACTACCCTGGGCGAGTCAAGCCATTCGTGCTGAAACCAGTAATAGCTTCAGCGTGGGTCTACCACCTACTAAATTACCTTTTTGGAAATATGGTAGAAATATGGCTGCTGGGGTCCACCGGAACTAGCTGAATTTTCAAAGTGGTCTATGAGAAAGAAGTTTGGGTACCTCTATTTACGTCAATATTACTCTTTATACTATTGTATTCTAACTTAAGAGTATATATGCAATCGTTTCCAGGTACCACTAAAAGTGTGGGTCATTGCCAGCGCGTCTTGCTTCGCCGTTTGTGCTGTTCTGGTCTTAGCTACCATCGTTATCACAAAATGGAGCGAAGACGAGCCATACACTTTCAAGGATCTCTATGTAAATCCACCGGTAAATATCATATTCTTTTTCCCTTTTCCACTAACATCTTTAGGCGAGATAAAATTATTTTAACAATATTGCGAAAACGTGTCTTATAAGAATCAAAAAGGTTACATAGAATTATGACGCGAAATAAATAAATATTGTTTTCACTATTTTAAGAATTTACTTTTGAAGTCTTTCTTAAACAATTTAGTTTTTAAATTTGGTCTTTATTTAACACAGCTAATTCTTCCACCATTAAATAGCTATCTAAAGAAACAGGGGCGCATTTGTCTTTTCTTGCAATATCTAGAAAGGAAGGAAGAAATTGTTTATTGTTGGAACAACCATACAATTAAATTTCGCAATCAATTTAAACACTGTTGGGAACCAACATAAATTACAGAATTTAATAATGTTGGCAACACTACGTCGGACGCGGTTGAAGGATCGCGGCGTTTAATATAATCTGTTCGCTTCCAATCTTTGTATTGTGCACACATATTCTATTACGTTAAATACGAGTTTGAGTCTATTTTTATTATATTTATTTTCATTCATCGACCAGTTCAAACCAGCAAATAAGGGTAAAAACACACACCCATTCTGCAAATGTGCAGTACAGCATTACTGTAGCGTTTATTTTCGATGAGAGCCAAATATGGATCGGACGTTCAGTCGATCATACCAATACATAACATATAAGTACAAAAAAAATATTCGAAATCAACTTTTTGCAGTATCGAGTCTTATATTCAGGAACTATTCTCTGCCCGCGACTTCGTCCGCGTGGAATAGTTACTTTGGGCTAACGATAACACGCAGCGGAAGCTCTCAAGAGAAAAAAAAAGATCTAGAAACGTTCTTCGTTGGTGCTCCGCTTCTATTTGTCTTAGCGTGATGATATATAGCATATAACCATTCTTGATAAATGACCTATATAACACTGGAAAAAATTTTCAAATCGGTCCAATTGCTTTTCAGATTACCCCATATAACGTTACAAACTCACAAACTTTACCTCTTTATAATATTAGTATAGACTAGCCTCTGCCCGCGACTTCGTTCACGTGGAATAGATTCACTAACATGCAGCAGTTCTCAAAAGGAAAAAAACATCCCGATTTTGAATCATTTTTCATCTGTGCTCCGCTCCTATTGGTCTTAGCGTGTTTATATATAGCCTATAACCATTCTTAATAAATGACCTATATAACACTGGAAGAATTTTTCAAATCGGCCCAGTTGTTTTTGAGATTACCCCCTACAACGTTACAGACTCACAAACTTTACCTCTTTATAAGATTAGTGTAGATTATGGACAAAGGTGCATCTAATAGACATTATTGTTCAATTTGTTCTCAATTTAAGGCACTTCAGTTTTGTCAAAGAGTGATACTACTACACGTGCACAACTCACCCATACATCGACGACTTATAATTAGGAAAATTGTAACTTGATACTTTTATAGAACACATAATAATATTTTCTTTGTATTTTATGTTATATCTTTGTTGTATTTGACGTCATAGTGTCGAGTTAAATTATCATTTCTCAGGGTCACACAAGATCAAAGACAGTGTGCTATTATTCAAGAAACTATTTACACATACTTCGATAAAGGTTGTAGACTTTTCCCCTATTTACGTTTTAGGTAATTGCATCTCTTTTCCATAACTTGGTAGTATAGTTGTCTATATATAACCCAATTATCTCCAGGAATCAATCTACTCTGATGTATACGCGCCAACGAGGCAAAGGGAAGATGAAAGAAGCACCGAGCAACTTCCAGTCATAGACGACCTTGACAACGACATACCAGTGCTAGAAAAACTACCAATTTTCAAAAATATCGTTGCCAACAGAGACAAAATCAAACCTGACCTAACATTGAAACACCAAATGCATCCTATACACGATCCGGTACATCACGTAGAGCGTAAAATCGAGAAGAAAGATAAAGCGAAACTTCCAGAAGATTTAAAAGATCAAGAGTTTAATAAAATTATTAACGAACGCAATTTAAATTTCCGTAAAATTAACAATGACCATAAAGATATCCAAGATAATGTACTTAACACTGACACTGATGGAGAAATTATTAAAGAGAATAATGATAAAGTTGCAGACGATGATAGAGTTGTAGAATCTACAGCGTTACCTGAATTTAAACCGATCAAATCTGACGTATCTGTTGATAAACATGTTGAAATTAAACTTCCAGAGAGTTATTTGCATGGCCTTAAAACTGAAGTCGATTATGAGGAATATTACAATGACGAAAATTTGTACGATGATTATATGCAAAGTAACACAATGGTCAATTATCTAATAGAGAAGATACAAGAGCTCCATGATTGGATTATAAAAGATCCAGATTTTGAGATGGTAAAAAACAGTACGCGAAGAGACACGAAGAATGATTTTACTCGAATACTGAAATCCCTCAATGAAAGCCTAATTGAAGGGAATGTTTCGATTGTTCTTAATACATTGAAGGATTTGTATTTCGGTGATAATCATACCGCTGTGAATAACAGGACGTCTATATTGAACAACGGCACAGATTTGGTTTCGTTCGGGATTCTGACTTTAGATGTGATGCTGCTGCATAACATTCAAGCGATGGCTTGGGAAACTCAAGTAAGTTAATGTCAAGTATTTATAGTAACTCTTGTGTGAATGAAAAGTTCTTTAGGTGAATTGAACTGTGAACGGTAATAAATCGTCACGGTTGGATTAGTGATGAACTGAATCGTGTACACTCGGTTCCAGTCGTCATCAATCTTGTTTGTTATATCGTTATAATAATTTTTAAAATAAGCTAAATCTAATTTTAGCGAGCCGGTACGAAACTCGATCGGGTTTTTTAACATACTTAAATTTAAAATACATTTCACGTCACAATCGTTTTTAACCGACTTCAAAAAAAGGAGGAGGTTATCAATTCGACTGTATGTTTTTTTTTTTATGTTTGTTACCTCATAACTTTAGACTGGCCGAACCGATTTTGATGATTCTTTTTTTATTTGAAAGCTAGTGCTTCCCGTGTGGTCCCATTTTTTGGTCCAGTTCTGTCAACGGCATCCAGTGCAAAACCGTATAAGTGTTAAATTTGCATTTAGTGTGTATACGACAAATGACGAATAACTCAATATCATGCCAACCGATTTCGATGATTGCTTTTTTATTGTAAAGGATGTTCTTCAAGGGTAGTTTGATGAGAGTTTGGTTAGGTTCTGATTATGGGATCCGTGACAAAGTAACACAACTTTCAAGAAACAAACCTACTCCTTTGTTAAGGGCCGGCAACGCGTCTTTGATTCCTCTCATGTTGCAGGTATCCATGGGCGACGGTGATCACTTACCATCAGGTGAACCTCATGTTTTAGAAGAAAAAAATAATGTACACTAAAAATGGAAAAATAAAGTAAATTTTCAAAAAAAAGTGCCTTTGTACCTAGATGTAGATGATATGATTTTCGGTTGGCACCGACTCCAATGCATCTCTTAGTAGCACACATACTCATATGTTTCATTAAATTTGGTTAATTTGATAAACTATTTATTTTCCGGTTTTTAGTGCCTTATTTTTATGCCTCTGATTAATATTGAAGTCGGATAACACTTTTTTTTGAAAATTTACTTTTTAAGAATGTACACAGAGAGGTGTCATTTCCAGACATCACCATCGTTCACATATTGATCCATCCCATAATAGCCTTTTCCCTCATCAGCTCGCTTGATATCGCGCTTGAATTTACAGTCCTTCAAATCTTTAATATATTTTGGGACTTTGTTGTAAACCCTAACACTATTACCCAAAAAACTATAACTAGTTTTACTGAGTCTGAAACATGACACGACTAGTTTGTCACAGACTCTAGTATTTAAATCATGCAAGTCTTTTACTAAGTCTAGCTTTATAATTTTTTTTCGTATATACATTTAATTATCACGAATGTATTGGGAGGATAGAGTTAAGACACCGAATTCCTGAAACAGTCTTTAACGATTCATCATTACCATCGGTCTGTAAGAAATCCACTGCAGGAACATAGGTCTATTCTCGAAGGAAGGTATGGTCAACCACATCGGTCCACGACATATTGCCAATTTCAAACTCTAACAAATCCTATGCTTTCCCATATGCAGTAGTACTACAAGAACATTTCTCAGGTTCAGGTTTCATCATGATATTTTCTTTCACTATCAGCATATAGCGTTATCTATTTAAATTAGTCAATGTACGCCAATTCCGAAATATCCGTTGGTACTTGAGTACTTGGTACGTTCGAACTTGAGGAAATCGGGTTGGTAATCCACCGGGCGATCCACTTGACCTCCAAGATTTTAACGATTCGGGAGGTCCCAAATCGTATATTGTGCGAACTGTCCATTCTTGTGGTCATATCTTGAGGTTAGTTAAAAATACAGTCTACTAGTGGGATCGGCGGATGTTATCCCGTTCTAATGATAAATAAAAATTGTTTCTCTGTAAAGTCGGTTTAGGGACGGTCATTTTGCGTGATAACCGTCATAAGAAAAGACGCATCGGCCGATGAAATAGAAGAATGATAGATAAGTCACAATCCGAACGCTTAAGCTGATTGCTCCTCTATCCCTTGTTCCACGCTCAGATGGAACGTGACATTGAGTCACGATTTTTCGTACGTCCAGCCGGCGTTCATCAATTTATAAGGCGCTCTTACGTCAAAAACATGACAAATTATGTACCTAAACCTTCGTCGTGAATCGCTTTATCTGCTGTATGCAATCCGTTTAAGAGTTTTTGAGTTTATCGCAAACAAATAGACAGATGAAGCAAAGGAGTTTATTTTATAATATTATATAGTGGTATTAAGGCTACTATATGTAACATTTAAGGAGGCAACGCGATTGAAAATGATGAGAGATCCAGATGTCTTCGCTTTCAACGCTCTATTCATGGAGCCGAGTAAAGTGGAGTCGAAGATCAATGAAGTTCTTCACCAAGCTAAAGACAACCAAGTCCATGGGCCGTAAGTTACAATTCTAATTGGCATTCGATTTACGTTATATGTCCATCCGTCTAATCTACTATCACAGGGCTGTATCTTTTCGAATCTTTTTAATATGTGGGTAGTTCTGAATTTATGGGTGGCTCTTAGTCTGAGTTGCACCAGTTAATGTTAAAGTCAAAAATTCGGTTAAAGTTATTGTTGGGCAAAAAATGGGTTGCACCAGTTGACAATGGTTAAAATGACGCTACGATTTAACGTTAACTATTACGGCTCGATGTTGGCCGGATAACGTTATTGTTAGTGACAATTTTTGAATCGGTTGTCGTGTTTGCTGGTTAAATTTTAGAATATATATAATTACTGTGAGAAATCCTGTGGGAAGTTCAAAATAATTATTTCTATGACAACATTAGTACATTTAAACATGATTTGCTTCTAAGGATCAAAATTAATATTCCTGGAGCTCATCAGTTCCCAAACTGTGACAAAAAAATATTCTTAAACATATTTCAGTTTTCTAAAAAATTAACATATGCATTGGTTTTGTACTTTATAAAGCATTTGTTAAAACAGCTAACATGTGTAATGTAAACATCATGTAAACTATGAAGGATGTACTGTTTCTGTTTATGCTTTTCTAAAATTGAATATGCAGCACTAAATATAATATAGTATAATAAAAACATATGATATACTTGAATTACTTTCGTCCAAATTAACCATAGATATAAACATCAATACTCAAATATCTAATATAGAACTTCACGGAAACAGATGCAAAGTAAATAACAAAGGAAAATAATCAACACGGAATGATTTTTTGTGCACAAGGATCATCTGGTGACAGATATAACAAAGACTTGCCAAGTAAAAAATGTTACCCTCTTTGATTTTAGGGACTAGTTGCATTATTTACGCAGAAACCCTAATAACTTTAACTATTTCAAAACGTTTGACGGTGCAACTTTTTTTTTTTTTCGAAATGTCTACGCTTTTGACCCAGCAAGGTCTTAACAGCTTCACCGGACTACTAAGGCGAGCGCTTAAGGCACTCGGCCGATTTTATTATGGCAACCAGCTCAAGGGTGCGCGGCACACCTCGGCTAGGCTGTTGCCTGTTGCATGCAAAATCGCGACCTATCTTAGCTAACCTAGCTAACTATCCATATATGTATGAGTTGTTGAAACGTATATGTGTACCAAGCATACACGCCTCAACAACTCCTCCATATATTTATTATCGGAAAATTGAGAGTTTTTCAGTTCGATAAGGGGAAAAAAGTAAACCCTTCCACTTTCATGTGTAAACATGTAGGCGTGCATGTGTGTGGGGGTGATCGTGTAGTGTTGTAGCGGTGACGTATATTTGTATGTCACCGTATCGCGCAAGCAACGCACTCAAGGGCTCCCTACCGAGGGATCGAACCTAGGCTTGAGCCGCTGTCGTGGGAGGCCTAATCGGGTGGTCGACGGTGGGTGCAACTGGTTTTAGTAAATGTAGCTGTTAGTGGCTCTTACCATTGTTATAGTTAACTTTAACAATTACAATAACCGACATTTTGGTGCAACCCAGCCTTAGACTGTCACGTACTTAACTGTTTTGTTTCCGTCTATCTATATACATTGATATTTTTTTTTGCAGTAAACACAGACAAGAGACTGCAGATGATTTTGACTTTGGGAGGAATTTTCTAGAAAATATTCTGGACATTGGCATGAGCACAGCAAGAGCTGCTATACATCTCGGCAGAGCTTATAAAAATACCAAGTAAGTTTTTGTTACTTAATTTACATTCTGGTGCAAACTCGAAGTAAATTTTGAGTTAAATATTTTTTTCATTAATATAGCGATATATATATATTCTTATATTCCTTCCAATATATTCTTGATAATCTATACTAATATTATAAAGAGGTAAAGTTTGTGAGTTTGTGACGTTGTGATGTTGTGACGTTGTAAGGGGTAATCTCAGGAACTACTGGTCCGATTTGAATAATTCTTTCAGTGTTATATAGCTCATTCGTCGAGAATGGTTATAGGCTATATATCATCACGCTAAGACCAATAGCACAGGTGAAAAATATTTAAAATCGGGATGTTTTTTTTCCTTTTGAGAATTTCTGCTGCGTATTAGTGTTAGCCCAAAAGCATTTATCTATTGCCATGACTCTCATGAACAACAATATAAATCCCGGCATGAGCAAAATAAACGACAGTATTATTATTATAACACTTTAGATAATACATCACTCGAGTGCAATTTTTTTTCCAAAGACATTAAAATTGATACAAATAGTCTTTTTTATTTTATTATATCTTTATAATTGAATTATATCTTATTTAATTTCTTTGTTTATTTAATAAGAAAAAAAAAACATTTTATTAATTAATTTTATGTAATAGGTTTTAGTAAAATTATCGATTAAATAACATTATTTTTATTAAAAAAATGAAGAATTGTTTCTTGGTTACAATTACTGAGTAGAATAAAAGGTAAGTGAATGACGCGCGACAGCGCGCCGTACCGACAACACTCACCGCCCGTCATAGTTTTTTTTTTGTTCAATCTAATCGCAAGCAGTCAAATTTTTTTTGCAGATTCTATTACTTAAATGGTTAATGCATAATATCGAAAAAAAAAAATTTGTTTTTTGAGGGAGAAGTCATTGAAATTTTCATTTGTTAACTAAAAAGTTACTTAACAATATAAAAAAAATATATTGTAAGCTTTTATATATCTTATCAAAGTACAACTATTAAACTATAAATCCTGAAAGTTTCATTAGAATATCTTTAATAGCTTTTTATTTATTGGTTTTTTAATTAAAACTCATAAAAATTTTCATGTTAAAAAAATGTTGTTAAAATAAAAATTTTCAAAAACTGTTCTGGGGATTAATTGTTCATAGTAAAGACTTCATGAACAGATGCTCATACCTGAATTTAATAATCAAGTGGAAAAGGGGGGTCCACTTGACGTGTTTTGACTCAACTATTTGTGTTCTGTAAAAATATTTACTTTGAAAAGATAAACCAGATCGAGTTTCTTGCCGGTTTTTCTCGATGACTGGGTTGTTTGTATGAACCGGTGGTACATTTGACGCTGATAAGCGCCTTCTCAGGGCCTAAATTGAATAAGGCATATTTTAATTTTGATAAGAAATATCGATACATTTTAGAATTTTAAAATGCTTGGTATATTTCTAGAACGATCTTAAATCAGCTATCAAATAAGGAGACGGCGACAGATCAACTAGCGAGGAGTGTAGACGGTGGAGCGCATGCGCTGAACCGTTTACAAATGTCATTCAACAAAGACAGTGTTGCCAACACTACGAAACCATTTTATACTGAACTCGACTGCGTTTGGTTGTTGTACTGCAGGAATTTGGTCGCTTCGTCCAGATTAAATGCGCCGTACGGCACAATGGCTAGGATTAATGGGTAATTTTATTTTATTTTTTTGTTATTATTATTTCTTTCAGTATGGCATCTGCCTACGTTTTAAACTTAATGGCAAATATTCAGTGTAACAATGTAGAATTACCTAAAATAGCATCATGTCAACATAGATAAACGGTTTTGTATTTTAGTGAAAAAATTACTAGATAGGAAAGGATTTAAATAGATACTGGGCTAGAAAAAGAGAAAGAAACCGTTTTAAATGAAGTGTTACGAGTAACATCGATAAAAAAAAAATTAGGGGTTTTATTCCACCGAATATATCAGCCCTATTGTTCCCCAATTTTTCTACCTGTATCGAGAGAGTCACTGATGAGGAATCATTACTAAATCATACAACATCTTAGCTTCACACGTACAGGGTTCAGCGAAGACGCTGTGACAGATATCAATATTCTGGCAACTACTTCTAATATTACTTACTCATCAAAGACTTTCTTTCGATATTACTCTTGGTACACTCCAGCATCAAGTGATACACATTCTCATTTTTTTACATATACCGCTGTTCGGAGATTCCGGTTTCCTCATTCGTGGAATGAGAACGTTGATAGAATATAACAATATAATAAATGCGTTGAAGTAAATAACCGTGTTTGAAAGAATAAAACGAGGTTTTAAAAGTTCTAGGGAGACATTGGGAGGTAAAATGAAAAGCATTAAAGGTTCTAGGGGTTCCAAAACAGATTTTAATGTGGTTTTCGCCAAAAGATAAAATGATTCATGAAAAAGGTTAAGGTATATCATTCGTCATGTTTTTTTATTATAAGGACGGGACAACGTTCGCCGGATCCGCTAGTTTAGTACTAATTTTAAATTTTTTAATTTTATTAAAATTATTATTATTTTGTATAGTATTTTTACATATTTATATACAATTATTATTATTTAAAATTTGTATCTTTAAACGATGAAAAAACTATTTTTTAAGTAATTTTTTTTAATTGTACATTCATATCACTTACGTAACATGTAAGTTTAATCCTTCTATACCTTGCGTGTTACACTTTGTATAAATAACGCTGATTCATTTTCTCGCTATGTGTAAGTCCAAAATACTTATGGAGTCTTTTATTGTATGTTTCAGAGTCGCCTTAAGAATTTTAACTGGTGAATTGTCAGCGGATAAGGCTCTCGATACAATAGTATACGAAGCGCTGACCGGCTGGTCCGAGCTGAAATGTAATGATATGTACCCGAGGTGAGTTCAACAAATAATTAATACATCAAAAAATAAACACGGAAGAACTCGTCCCGATATAGATCTCCATATTATGAATAAGCCATAAATTTTGGTACCGTCTTGTTCAGTATATTCTAAACAGAAAATTACTCTGAGAAACGCTTTGTCTAAGTCCACATGGCTAGTTGTCACTTTTGAGTTGAAATTCTATGGCCGAGCATCTGTTGATGTCTTCCAGCAGTTGTACTTGAGAGCAAGTTCCCCTCTAGGGTTACTGTGTTTTTACCATCTTATAAAGCATTATTTAAATACCAGATTAGATTGTGGTCACAGGTTAAATATCTACAAAGTATAAGCAAATAGTGACCTTTCGGCGCAGCAATCGGCCTTTAAAATACCACATGCCTAACCAGCGTGGGGACTCAATAACTGAAATCTTCACCGGTGCTACTAAGCTACCATCATTCACTCTAATAATTTTTCTGCTGAACCAGTAAGCCTGGTGTAGAACGAATTTTTCTGATGTGAAACATATATAATGGTAGATCAGACTGACTGTCGGTGTGGCGACGCGACGCCACGGTATCTAAAATCATGCTATATAATATTGAAATTTTGTGTTTTTATTGAATAAACAGTCATCTTTTGATGTGAAACATCTATAGGGGCGGGTAAACCTGATTATTGACATGGCGAGTGTGTGAGACGTGGCAACGCAACGCCATGTGCGTTATCTCTTGCCGCACTGAGCTCGCATACCTATAGTGTAACTTGAGAGTCGTTCGATTCGAACAATTTCGATGTTTCACATCTGCCCAGTCGTCCCGTGACGGCTCAATTTTTGAAATTCAACTGTCTAAATATAGATTTCTCATTTGTGTTTCATGTTTTATAAAACTTAAAGAGAAACAGTTGTGTCTTCAAGCAGCCGTATTGTAGAATTTTGTAAATATCGTATTTATAAGTAATTAAGTTAAATAAATTGATTACAGATGCAGCAAAGTAAATCCGGCAGCCGTTGTTATGGAAACTATCTTAGGTCCTGGTAAAAGGCCACAGTCTAAAAACAAAGATTAATAAAGTTTTAATCTACCATTTGTTGTAGATAAAAAATACCAAAATGGTAGAATTTTATCTACTGTTGCAATATTATTAAGTTTCATTTGAAATGTGGTTTTATTATAATTAATATATTATATTAAAATTACATTTTAACGTTGTATAATTTAGTTAATTATATGAATAAGTTAAATAAGTGATGTCACCTTTATATGCAGGTTAATAAAAATATTACAATAGGAATGATTGTTGCTTAGTTTATTGTAATAGGTTATAGCTTTGTGCAAAGTTGTTGCAAATATCCATTTACCAAGATTCAAGCAAAAATATTGTAATATATGTGTTAAAAAAACTGGCAGTGTCGGAAGAGGTTGTCCCGCCCTAATTATTAAAAAGATCCTTGACAAGTTGTACGTCAAAATAATCATCCTCAAGAATCACTTTAACATCTAAGATTCCCTTTATGTATATCTGTGGGAAACGTACAATAACTCGGTCTTAATACAAAATTAATTATCTTCGTTTTCGAATTACAATTTTTTAATCGGTCTCCTGCATTTATGACACTATTTGCCACAGATAGCACACACTCTGTATCTACATGACATTGGCGGAATTGTGTATTGCTTACACACGGCGCCATAAATAAAAAAAAGAAGAATAAGATACTTTATCTACTGGTGAAAACCGCACGAAAATCCGTTCAGTAGTTATTAAGTTTATCGCGAAGGCAAGGGGACAGACAAACGTGGGAGGGGAATTTGTCTTATACTATGTAATGAAAATTGTCGTTAATAAAGAGTTAAATCATCTATGCAATTTCTACTATTTAGAGTAATTATGATTCGGGGTTGTTCCTATTTTCATGTTTGCATTGAAAATTTAATAAATTTTTTTCATAACATTTTTCACACGTGAAAGTTAATTTCTAGTAATATTTTTTGTATTTAAAACTCTCTAATATATGTATAGCATACGTAATTGTTAAAATTTTCCAATTTTCATATCCTCGGTTCTGATTTTACATAAAAACGTTCCGCTTTTAATGTGAAACATCTATAGGCGAGGGTAACTGTGATCGATGGCGTGACGATATTTATGAGACGTGGCGACGCGATACCACGTGCAAGCTACTGTGCGCAATCTCTTCCCGCACTGAGCTCTCATACCTATAGTGTATACAGTGTTATTTACTACATTGCATATGTGTTTCACATCTGCCAGGCGTCCCGTGACGGCTCAATTTTTTGCTCACTCCTATTACTATTTTCATAATTTTGTCCTTTATAGCCAATGTTTGTTATGTTAAATAATGTCTTGCCAATAGAGATATTCAAAAAAACATAAGACAAAT
>JACEII010000130.1:810885-857071 GCA_014332785.1 Antheraea mylitta
AAGTTTCTTTTTTTTTCGAACTGACTACGCTATTGATCCAGTAAGGTCTTAACAGCTTCACTGGACTACTAAGGCGAGCGCTTGGCGACACTCAGCCGATTTTATTTGGGCAACTAGCTCAGGGGTGCACGGCACACCCCGACTTGGGTTGCTGCCTGACACGTGCAATTCACGACCTATCTGAGCTGACCTAAGCTAACTATTAATACATATATGAGTTGTTAGAGCATATATGTACCAAGCATACATACCTCAACAACTCTTATATATATCTCGTAACGGATAATTTTCCAAACCAGTTCAGTTCGATAAGGGAAAGAAACAAAATTCTTCCACTTTCACGTGTAAGCGTGTGGTCGTGCACGTGCGTAGGGGTGATACTTACGAAGTTTCACTTCTTCCGCGCGGAGGGACTCCACGTATTATTTTTTTAAGTAGTCCGGTGAAGCTGTAAAGGTCAAAAAATAAATGCCAATAGCGTAGTCAGTTCGAGAAAAAAAAATTTTAAACCACCAGCCATACGCAAGGTTGCCATGTTTTATGTTTATCTCATTCTACTTTTCTAATCTGGTATTTTTTTTTTATCTTTATTTTTGGCAATCAATCATTCAGATTATTACTGCCATTGTCACGTAGTCAATAATATTACAAGTATCGTGCAATCACTTCAATATTAAGCGTCGTGTCAATCAATATTCTAACAAGATGGTGGCTCCCTTGTTAGAACCTTCCAGGGAGTTTTTGTGGCATCTTAGAATTTCATGCTCCGTGGTATTATTTTCCATTCACTTCACTTATGCACAATAAACTAACTATATTACGCAAAACACCACCAAATTTACAAAATATAGAGTCTAATAACACAAGATTATGAATAAAATATAAAATCCACTACATGACAGACTGAGATCCCGCCAAAAACTCCAAATCTGGTATTAATGTTATAGAATTGTGATATTTTTATTACATTCTACTTAATCTACTTTTCAGTTTAAATTCATTAAATAAACCAAAAATAATAAATATTCAATAAGTAAATTTGGAAGCGTATGAAGATTACATAAATTGTTGCTACAGCTATAAATAATTTCACCACTAAATAAATCTACAATTTAATTACTGACAATTGTAGCGTCGGCCATATTTGATTAAATGTCAAATGAAAAACTGAAACGAAGCAGGTTTTGTGATTTGTGTAATGTAGTCCGGTGGAGTTGTTAAAACCTTGCTGGGTCAATAGCGTAGTCATTTCGAAAAAAAAAAAGAAAAAAGGTTTTTGTAATTGCGTAGTAGATTGCAATAATTACTATTGTGATTTAAGTTTGTAATGATCATTTATAATAAAAAAAAAAACTGTTGTACTGTTTATAATAGACTGGTAATATATATAAGTTTAAATAAAACATTACATTTTACCAAACCATGTTTGTTATTTATTCATTAAATCATAGCAAATTATCTAAAGTTTATTTTGTCAACCGTATAGACCTGTACGTTCTTTTGCTTTATTTTATTTTTGACAAACTTTTAATAGATTCTTACAGTCATTGTCGAATATATGAATCTTCGCTTACTTCCATAGCTTAATGTCTTACGGTATTCTGCTGTGGAGTACGACTGCTGAGGTAGATACCATATTTTTATTACAAAAACGGGCAGTTCGATCTATATATAAAATGGAACCTCGCGAATCAATAAAAACGAAGTTCCAGGAATTCGGTATATTAACTCTACCCTCCGAATACATTCTTGATAATTTAATATATGTCCGTAAAAACTTTGAAAAATTGAATTTAGTAAAAAACCGGCATAATGTAAATACTAGAAGTAATAATAGACTGGTCGTCCCATGTTTTAGACTTAGCAAAACCGGTAATAGTGTTAGGTTTTACAAGAAAGTCCCAAAACATGTTACCTATTTGCCGGATTGTAAATTTAAGCGCCACGTCAAACGGGTTTTAATGTCAAAAGGATATTATAGAGTGTATCAGTATGTGAACGATAGTGATGTCTGGAATTGACTCCTCTGTGTGCATCCACTAAAAGCTATTATATGATGTTTTAGAAATATATGTAAAAAAAATGTACCCGATCGAGTTCCTTGCCGATTCTTCTCGACGACTGGGTTGTTTGTCCGAACCGGTGATAGTTTTTGACGTTCATAAGCGCCTTATTAGGGCCTAAACTGAATAAAGTATTTTTGATTTTGACTTTGATTTTAATACATATAATAAGAATGTAAATTTAACGTGTCTATATTTTTCGAATATCAAGAAAAACATTATTGGATCTAGGAATAAGTAATAGAATACTTTTCGATCATTTTTAGTAATGTCCGTTTGTCTATTTGTATGAACACGCATCACTGTTAAAGTACTGAGAATCATTAAGCATATTCTCAGGAGTAACTTAGTCTTTATTTCATTAAAATCGGTCCACTCTATCAAAAGTTATTGTAGTTTTTATGACGACGCGGCGTAAGTACAAGAGACAAGTAGTCAAATAAATGAATTTCAAACATTAGACGATTTTATTAATCACTGTTTTTTAAATGAGCTTCCACGCAGATGAAGAGCACATCTATAACATATAAAAATCACTACATGACTTTACCTTGAACCTACAGTATGTAGATATCTATATATACTTAGGTAAACAAGTCTCATTTTAGCCCAATAATAACTTGAAGAAATAACTAGAAAGATAAATATAATATGGCAAAACTACTGGGCACACCAAGAAATAATGAAAGGAGACATGTCACTTTTATTGAAAAAGAAAGTAATAGAATGTAGCATCCTGCCTTGTTTAACATACGGTTCACAAATATGGACATACACGAAACAAGTAAAAGAAAAAAATAGGAGATGTCAAGCGGCCATGGAACGATCTATATTAGGAATACGAAAGAGTGTACACTTATTTTCCCCTATCGTATCCTATATAGTTTAGATGAATTTATCCGACATGAAATACATATAGGAGTTGTTGAGGCACGCATGCTTGGTACATATGCATGTTTCAATAACTCATATACGTATATCTAGATAGCTTAGGTTAGGTTAGCTCAGATAGATCGTGATTTTTGCACAAAACAGGCGACAGCCCAAGACGAGGTGTGCTGTGCACCCTTGAGTTAGTCGCCCAAACATTCCAAATCGGTTGAGTGTCTTCAGCGCTCGCCTCAATAGTTCGGTAAAGCTGTAAACACCTTTCCAGATCAAAAGCGTTTTCATTTCGAAAAAAAAAACGAAAGAGTGATAGAGTGCGTCACACCAAGATAAGAGCAAGAACAAAACAAATAGATTTCTTACAACACGCTATGAAGCTCAAGTGGAAGTGAATATGACCATATAGGCAGAACGACAGATGCTCGATTTTTTTTTTTATTGTAGCACGGCAAAGTGACTGCACTATGCCTGATGGTAAGCACAGTACAATCCAAAAATAATAGCGACCACCGTTTGACACACTGTCCATCGCCGGTCGCCGCTATCATGCCGGCCTGTAATAAGCTGGATATGCACAGGCTGATCCCGAAACGCGACCCGTAGAAGCGAATCACTATTACGGGCTTTTTCGCCATATGCAGGGTGGTTGCGACCCAGTCGGGCTGTAAAACCCTACCACCCCGCTATCGCCATTGCCTCGTTCGTTATTCAGCAGGGTGCACCACGTGCAGGTGGTATTGGCTTGGGTGTCTCATGTCTTATGATGTTATTCGACACCCTTTACACCCCAATGTACAAAAAGAATCGTTGCCCTATGGAAAGGACCCAATGGAAAAAGAAAAAGAGGCTATTGACCAAGCAAGGTCTTTACAGCGTCACCGCTTAAGGCACTCAGCCGATTTTATTTTGGCAACCAGGTCAAGGGTGAACGGCACACCTCGGCTTGGCTGTTGCCTGTTGCATACAAAATCGCGACCTATCTTAGCTAACCTAGCTAACTATTCATATATGTATGAGTTGTTGAAACGTATATGTGTACCAAGCATACACGCCTCAACAACTCCTCCATATATTTATTATCGGAAAATTGAGAGTTTTTCAGTTCGATAATGGAAAAAAAGTAAACCACTTTCATGTGTAAGCGTGCACCGTCTGTGTGGGTGATCATGTATTGTTGTAGCAGTGATGTATATTTGCCCTTCAGAGGGGTTCTCATTTAATAAATTGAAACATGAAGTATATTTTAACGATATAAATTGCTAGTTAATCAATTAAAAAATAAATAAAACATAATGTAACAGCTAATAATATATATTTAAGACAATAATAATAAAAAATGTACAAAAAATAGAAAAAAAATGTATTATATTAATATATTATGGGAAAAATAATTGTTATAGTTTGTAAGTTGACATTGTAACTGCATGTAAATGAGAAATAATAAAAGGCTTATTTATTTATTTATTTTATTTATTTACATGACTTTACAAGATCCGGCTAAAAGCTCTTCAAACTAACGTTATGTTAACCCCTGAACTACATATTATGGCGGACGCTACTTTGCTCGTAGTCCGGTGAAGCTGTTAATACCTTGCTAGGTTAATAGCGTAGTCAGTTCGAGAAAATAAACGCTACTTTGCACTTCAAATTAATTAATTGATTCCCTTTTTTTACGTTAGTCAGTTAGACGTATTGGTGCTCAATCAGTTCCAGGCGGAAGTGCAAAGTAGCGTTCACTATAATATTTAATGATGGATTTCTGCAAAGTAATGCCTTATTCAATAAAAAACCCTGGACTATCCACAACCATAAGGGTTTAATTTATACACACTGATATATACCTTATGATACATTGATCGATAGACTTTTGTCAGAATAAGTTTTAAAACATCCGTATTTATTTCCGTAAAACCAAGCAATATAGCCACTTTTTGTCGTACAACAATGTTTAATTCGGATTTATTGCATAAAATTATATTAGGACATATAAATCAAATCAACTAAAATCGTAGTAAATTTTGTAGACTATTAGTATTATAAGTGCAATTTAATACCGAACTCAGCCAAAAAAATTTATGGCAAAGTCAACTATAACGAACGGTAACATTGCCTCGCCTAAACTTAAGTAAGCCTGATTGTTGGCGCGGCGACGCATAACACAAATTTTGCACTAGTAGTCCGGTGAAGCTGTTAATACCTTGCTGGGTCAATATCGTAGTCATTTCGAAAAAAAAAAATTGCACTATCAACGAAATACTCAAAACATTTTCAATCCTATCTGTCGGCCACTAATTCTACTAATGTTACGCGGCACGCGCCGTCGACCTAGTGGCCTTTGATAAATGCCGCTAAACACACCGCGCCTAGTTGAAATTTTGTATTTACTAAAAATGAATCTTTTGGGGTGTAAGGGGTGTCGAATAACATCATAAGACTTGAGACACCCCAGCCAACCTCACCTGCACGTGGTACACCCTGCTGAATAACGAACGAGGCAATGGCGCAAGCGGGGTGGTAGGGTTTTACAGCCTGACTGGGTCGCAACCACCATGTATATGGCGAAAAAGCCCGTAATAGTGATTCGCTTCTACGGGTCGCGTTTCGGGATCAGCCTGTGCATATCCAGATTATTACAGGTCGGCATGATAGTGGCGACCGGCGATGGACAGTGTGTCAATCGGTGGTCGCTATTATTTTTTGATTGTACTGTGCTTACCATCAGGCATAGTGCAGTCACTTTGCCGTGATACAATAAAAAAATATATATCTAATATATAAAATTCTCGTGTCACAGTTTTCGTTGCCATACTCCTCCGAAACGGCTTGACCGATTTTGATGAAATTTTTTGTGCTTATCCGGTATCTATGAGAATCGGCCAACATCTATTTTTCATCCCCCTAAATGTTAGGGGTAGTTCATCCCTAAATTTTTTTTTTATTTTTTAGACAAAATTTTTAATTTCTATTTTTTTATGATACAACATACAAAAATACATACAATCCTCAATTTTCACCCTTCTACGATCAACCCTTATTTTTTAATAGCCATTTTAGTAATTATTCATTTTTCACCACTTGGTAAATTATCCCAGAGAAAGAGCTAATTAAAACCAAATTGTTGTCTCTTTTGTGAGCGGGTTTTATGCTTACTTTAAGATATTTCTCACATACCAACTGGGTATATGTTTTAGTAAGTCCCTGTATTGTTCGGATTTACAAATGCAAACGGTTGAGGTCGCTAAAATCGTTTGAACCAATTTGGTGCAGACGAAGTTGCACGGGTCAGCTAGTATATATATAAAATTCTCGTGTCGCGGTGTTTGTGGTTAAACTCCTCCGAAACGGCTTTCCCGATTCTCATGAAATTTTGTGTGCATATTGAGTAGGTCTGAGAATCGGACAACATCTATTTTTCATCCCCCTAAATGTTAAGGGTAATCCACCCCTTAACTTTTTTTTTCAATTTTAGATAAAATAAAATTTTTAATTTTTTTTATGATACAGCATTAGTAAATACATATAACCCTGAATTTTCAACCCTTTACAATCAACCCCTATTTTACCATCGCGATTTGAAACCGCTAATAACCGATTTGATGCAAACGAAGTTGCACGGGCCAGCTAGTATTTATATAATAAAATAAATAGTCATTATTTTTTGGAACAAATTTGTAATGTTTTATCTTTTCATTATGCCATAGCTGATTCCTAACAAAATCTGTTCTTTTATGCATATAAATCATACAAAACAATTTCGATGTTTCACATCTGCTAGGCGTCCCATGACAGTTCAAATTTTTTTGTATGTCGTTTCTTAAAAATCTTAAGGGCAAATGCTATCTTAAATTAGTAATCATTACAAGTCTATTAACGTTCTCACAGATAGAAGAAACCTAGATATAAAGTTATCAGAAGCTTTCAACTTATCGAATACATCTAAAACTTTCTTATCATCCCAAAACTCCTTGTTTTTAAACAAATCCTTCGTTAATCCATCCAAATTAATCATCACATTATCAATATTTGCAACTGCATATCCGATTTTGAATACCGGATTATCTAACAGTGATGTTTTTAAAGCTTCCAAAGATTTAACTTTGTTTAAAATCACTCTAAATGACTCATCTACATAAAGTAATAATTTATCTCTAATTTCATTCGATGGAGGCATATATAAATTCCGTCTCGTGTTCAAAATGTCACTTTTATTGCCACTATTGACTGATTCATTCAATTTTGACAATTCAGACTGTTCATTAGTTCTTCTGAATTGATTTTTTGCGTTCGTTTCGTTGTTTTTAATTGATAATTTAATTGTTATATACCCGTCGTGAGTTTCGAAAGCTTTGAATATTGACTCCAAATTTGCGATCAATTCTTCCAAATGGTTGATAATTCTCTTCATATCGCTGTGAAAATCTTCAGTTTTGTTTTCATTTATTGTATTTCGTGAAAAACTATTTTTAAACCAATTCATCAAATTAAACTTTCTTCCATTACTTAACATATTGCTATCATTTTTACGGTCATTTTCGATTCCTGAATTGTTATTTTCTATAGGTAATACGGATTTTTGTCCAGAATTGCCACCAGAAATGTTTTTAAATGTGAATTCCTCTAAGTTACTATCATTTAGTAGCTCGTAGTGCAAGTCTGAGGACGTTGTATTGTCAAAGTACTCTTTGAGCTTATCTGTATTTGTTCCCAGTGAGTATGCTACTAAAGAACCTGTTGGCAACGAAATTACTAATTAAAAACCTAACTAGTATCTATACGCTGCAGTTTTTTCCTAGGGTTCACCAGATTAGGCTCCGCTCGGCAACGGCTCAAGCCTAGATCCGTTCCCTCGGAGTGGAGCTCTTGAGTGCGGTGCTCGCGCTACACTCACACAAAACCATACATCACTGCGACAAAATTACACATATCACCTCCACACACGTGCATGTATACCCGCTTACACCTGAAAGTGGAAAGGTTTTGTTTCTTTCCCTTATCTAACTGAAATAGTTTAGAAATTTATCCGATACGAAATATATATAAGAGTTGTTGAAGTATGTATGCTTGTACACATATATGTTCCAACAACACATATATGTATTAATAGTTAGTTTAGCTTAGGTTAGCTCAGATAGGTCGCGAATCGCATGTATCAGGCAACAGCCCAAGACGAGGTGTGCCGTGCACCTTTGAGCTAGTTGTGAAATAAAATCTGCTGAATGCCTTAAGCGCTTCACCTTAGTTGTACACTGAAGCTGTTAAGACGTTTCTGGGTAAATAGCGTAGTCATTTCGAAGAAAAAAGAAATCTTACTTTAGTGTAATAAATTGTCATAATAATTATTTCATTCTTGTCGAGATCGTCATTGTGATAATTGTTGTATGTGAAGGGTATAGGGAATGCTTAATGTAAATATAAACCTTTTATTATAACTTGTTTTATTTAATACACACACATTATATTTTACCAGACGCCATAGTTACATTACATGTTCTTGTATTTTTTTTAATATTATTATGCAAACTCATCTACCACAGACACAAAACATATTAGTGCTGTACTACACTTTTTATAGAGATGTACGAGTATCTACTGACAGTGTGAACAATTAATTTACTAATATTAACTAAAAATATGTTAGGTAAATCTAAAAATAAATTTCGCTATATAAACTATATAATACTATAGCAATAGATACGTCATACGCGCTTTACGATAGCGCCTTGTTAAAATTCAATTAGCTATAAGCTTCTTTCAACGGCTGCTCGTTGCCCTATTTCTTTCTCACCACCGATATTGATAATATGCCATCTTACTTCCACATTTATCTAAGACATTTTACGTATGTGTGCGTTTTCTTGCCATTTTTGGCAACCAGTGTTCTAGTAGACTATTACTGACATTGTCGAGTGAGTAACGATATTACAAGTTTCTTGATATGATTACAACCAACTATCAAGATGGTGGTCTTCTTGCCGATCACCCGATTACCACCGTCCATAGACACTAGCAACATCAAGGGAGTCGCAAGTGCGTTGCCAGCCTGTATATAGAGGAAAGAAAGGGAGAAGGGGAAGAGAGGTGGGCCTCCGGCGCTCTCACTGACCGAACGAAAGCAACAATGAAAAGACTGTTACTTCACGTTGGTTTTCTGTGAGAGGATGGTACTACCCTGGTCGAGCCGACCCATTCATGCTAAAACCAGTAATAGCTTCAGCGTGGCTCTACCACCTACTAAAATTATTTACAATATCATTGACTGCAACTATAGTTCCGGGTATGTATTAGTAAAACCAGTAATAGTTTCTTAGGTAACAGTGTTAGGTTTTACAATAAAGTCCCAAAACATGTTACCGATTTGCCGTACTGCAAATTTAAGCGCCACGTCAAGAGGGTGTTAGTGTCAACAGGATATTAAAGAGTGGATCAGTATGTGAACGATAGTGATGTCTGGAATTGACTCCTCTCTGTGCATCCACTATAAACTGTATATATTGGAAATGTATGTAAAAAAAATGTACCCGATAGAGTTTCTTGCCGGTTCTTCTCGATGGCTGGGTTGTTTTCCGAACCGGTGATAGTTTTTGACGTTCATAAGCGCCTTATTAGAGTCTAAACTGAATAAATAATTTTTGATTTGATTTATGAAGTTGCAGTCAGCGGCTAATATATAAGCAGATAGATATTCATATTAAATCGATTAAAATACTCACATACAAATATAAACACTAACATATGCATTTTAAACATAAGTATTGTTAATTGTAAACTCAAGACCGGAATAGAATTTATCTGTCGATTCGCATAACTTTATTAATTTGACAAGTAACAATCATGTTTTAATTAAGATTGTTTATTGAATTACTTGAGTAATACATGAAGTCAATTAAAAAAGTTGAAACAAGTTGTTACTTACGACTTCATCAGAGTGGAATTTAGCAAAAAAATTATTGTTCAGGGTAAATGGGCGCGTAGGACTTGCTCCAGGATCAGTTACTGCTTTTTTATTTTATCTGTGCGGAATTTATTTTTTTTAATCGAAGAAGCGTAAGTTATTCAATGTGCATCAGTTACCTCCCTGAAGTGATGCATATTCGTAAAAACAAATAAACAGACATTTCTTAAATTTATTGAAATGTATTTTATTACTTACTAGCATTTGTCCGCTACTTCGTTCGCGTGGAAATTACTTTAACGTTAACACGCAGCGGAAGCTTTCAGAAGAAACGAAAACGATTTTGAAACATTCTTTATTGGTGCTCCGCTGCTGTTGGTCCTAGCGTGATGTATATAACCTATAGCCTCTTCGACAAATGAGCTATCTAACACTGGAAGAATTCTTAAAATCGGATCAATAGTTCCCGAGGTTAGCGTGTTCAACCAACTAAGTAAATAATACCTCCAAATTTATATAGATTATTACTACTCTTCTCTCGTACTTAACTCCAGTCGTCATTCAAATTACAATAACTTTTGATAGAGTGGATCGATTTTAATGAAATAAAACATCAGTTACTTCTGAGGATATGCTTTATGATTCTAAGGTTTATTGTGAAATCAGTACTTTAGCAGTGATGCGGGATCATACAAACAGATAGACATTTCAAAAATGATTGTAATGTATTCTATTACTTATGTCTAGACACCAGCAACAATTGTTTTTACAGCTATGTCATATCGTGATAAATGATAAATAAATACCATTTTTTTTTAACTTTGTTTTTGGCAACCAATCTTTCAGATTATTACTGCCATTGTCACGTAATCAATAATATTACAAGCGTCGTGCGATCATTTCAATATTAAGCGTTGTGTGAATCAATATTCTGACAAGATGGTGGATCCCTTGTTAGAACCTTCCAGAGAGTTTTTGTGGCATCTCAGAATTTCATGGTCCGTGGTATTATTTTCCATTCACTGCACTTATGCACAATAAACTAACGTTATTACGTAAAACACCACCAAATTATAGAGTAAAATAACATAAGATTATAAATAAAATATAAATCCACTACGCGACAGACTAAAATCCCGCCAAAAACTCTCAATTTTAAATTTCTACAATGTCTTTATATATTGATTTCTTCTGTACGTGTGTATGTCACTGAACTCCTTCCAAACGGTTGGACCGATTCTCATGAAATTTTCTGTGCGTGTTGCAGTGGATCCGAGAATAGTTTAGATTTACAGTTGGACCCGATAGGTGGCGTTGCAGGACAACGCCCGCCGGGCCCACTAGCTATAATTTAGTTTTGTATTGAACTGTTGAGTGTATTACGCGCAAGCCAAAACTTACGGCTATACTAAGAGCGGCCAAAAAGATTGACAAGGATGGCATTGGGAGCTTTTTTTAGAAATACCTATTATTTTTCTCTCTTCACAGTTAAATAAAAGTCAATTTTGTGTATGAACTAACCTTTATTACTATTTCTGATATTAGATACCCTTAATCAAATCAGTACAATATTTATTTAAAGTAATATATAGGGTTGTGCGAATATTTCGAACTTACGAATTATTCGTTCTGAATCGAATATTAATATATAATTCGATTTTTTCGGAATTAATACATTATTCGCAAATCTTTTAGTATAATTCGATAGTTTTCGAATTATTTAATTTTTTTCTAATCATTCGATTTTTTTCGAATTTTTCGTGAATTTCGAATAATTCCATTCGGATTACGAATCGAATATTAAAATTCGATTCGATTCGAACGATATTCACACACCCCTAGTAATATACGTTCTTAATGACTAAATACGAAAGAAACTCACTTTAAGCATATTTGATGACTTATGACAAACTATGACGTAGAACGCAGTGTTGCCACTTTACCCACATTACAGATAAACTATAGAAAGAATAAACTCCTCGAGTTCTGAATCAAGATTTAAATCTCAAAATGGCGGATGTTACGTTTTTAAAACTCTTAGTTCGTTATCATGAGATCTACATTCATTCATATGGAGCTTAAAACATTATGGTTCTCGGGACTTGAGAAGTTATGCGAACACCTTAATTAATATGTTCTTCTTTGCATAGCTTACTCCGATGGGAGTAGAAGAAAAAAAATGATTAGAAGTTAAATAAAGAAAACATAGGACAATAAGCGACATGGAGTTTTAACTTTGTGCAAATATATGTAAGATTTCGATGAAAGAAAATACATAAAACCATAACATTTTGCTAATATCTACCTAATTACCACACTCAGGGGCAGTAAAATCGACATTTGTGCCGTCACAGTAAATGGTATGACGCTCTCTCATGACGTAACGCTACCCTCTCGAGTACCTTGTATGTGACAAGTAAATACTTCATAGCTGTGTGGATTGCATACTTTTTCTATCCTACTGTAGTATATACTTCACAAATTTACTATTTATATGCACGTTTTTTTTTAAATGCTTGAAAATTTTCGAATCAACGACAACCTTATTTATTAGTTACCTTTCTAATATCTAATATTAATTTCGACGTTTCAGACCCACCTAGCGTCCAATGACAGCATTTTTTTTCTAAACTACCCACAGTAGGTGGCAACACTGCATACGATATGGAAACTCGACTTCTATTATGGGTTCGTTAATCCTACGCGTTTAGAACGTGGTAACGAGGATTATTAACATACTTCCTATTCGCGCAAAGTAGGTTAACATCTCAGAACAACGATCTGAAAATACCATAGACACGTGAAAATACATAAGAAAAGGGCAAACATCGTAAATATCGATGGTATAGACAAGAACTTTGTTATAGATTTTTGGATAGAAATTCTAAAAATCACATTTGAGGGTATTATTAATGCAATATTTATTTATTCTCAATTTTCAATATTTATTCTCCGAATTTAGAGTGAATCCCGAAGACAACTATTGGGATATATCGATTATTGTTAAGCTTATGTATCATATACGAGCATTATAAAGTATTCTATTAACGGAATAATCTTTTTTCGGTGGTTTATGTATAATTAACAATGTATTGACAATATACTGTTATGTAGAAAAAAAAATGAACCCGTGTCACTAATGCTATATGCTAATGATAATTTTTTTTTTGCTCCAATAAATAAACATTAAACTGTTTGAAATAAATATATGATTGTTTGGGCAATAAACATCAAACTATTTGAGATAGATATACGATTGTTTGGGCAATAGATATGAAACTGTTTGAGACATATATATGATTGTTTAGGCTATACACAAACGAATGTTCGGGCAATGAATAATAAATTGTTTGAGATTTATATACGACTAGCCTCTGCCCGCGAATTCGTTCGCGTGGAATAGATACACTAACACGCAGCAGTTCTCAAAAAGAAAAACATCCCGATTTTCAAACATTTTCCTTCTGTGCTCCGCTTCTATTGGTCTTAGCGTTATTATATATAGCTTATAATCATTCTCGATGAATAAGCTTTATAACACTGAAAGAATTATTCAAATCGGACCAGTAGTTCCTGAGATTACCCCCTACAACGTCACAAACTCACTTATTAGTATAGATTGTTTTGGCAATAAACAAACGATTGTTCGGGAAATAGATATTAAACTGTTTGAGACATATTTATGATTGTTTAGGCAATAAACACACGATTGTTCGGGCAATAAACATTAATCTAAAATAGATGTACGATTGTTTAGGCAATACACACTAAACTGTTTGAGATGAATATAAGATTGTTTAGGCAATAAACAGCGAAATATTTAAGAAGTAAATATAACTTTTTAGCCAATAGATGAACCGTTAAAACATATATTCGTATAGAATGAAGTAAAGAGAGCGTATAATGAAAAAATTAATTCTATCAAACACTTTAGACATAGCCGAGGAACTCCTTATTATATTTAAGACTGCAAACATGAATATACTACTATTTTACTATTTCTGAGAAATCAACCCTCATAGGGGTTAAATTGTTTTTCATCCTTTATTATTAATAATACCTTAAATTGTAATTTAACACGGACGAAGCCGTTTATATACGCTAGTATTATGAAACTATATCGAAATAAATACATCCACAGTAGAATAGCACAACTTACATACTATTATTAAGATATATTAATTTTGAGATCCAACTTTTTCTCGACTTCCATGAGGAGTTACAAGAAACACGTAAATTTCTATGAAATCTCCTGTAAACATCTTAAAATAATCCCATACACATATAATATACAGAAAAATATTCAATGATCCACATTGAAAAGCTCCGGGGAAATTTTTTGTCCCGCAAAATAGCACTTTTGAAGACCATCCATAAATTACGTCACACGTTAAGATGGGGGGAGAGAGTAAGACTATTTTTTTGAAGTACAACTTCTTTACGCACAATAGACTTGAGGAGTGTGGTGAAGGCGAGAGCGTTACGAAATGTGTGATCGGGAGAGGCGAACGGAAGTTGAGAGGGAGATGTATGTTAGTGAAGATAGCCCATAGTTAGTAAAACTCATAATAAATTGAAATATTTGTAGGACATTAATATTGTATATATTATACCTATATATAGATAGAGCTAAAAAATTTTACTTCAGTTTTTTTTTTATTCGAACAATCCAAAAATAACTCGGGAACTATTACAATCGATGTATGATTCATATCGTTTGATATGGGGAAGGAGTTTTTTTCAATAAATGGTGACGTCATACCTATAAAGCAAATGTATTAAAACCGTGAACTTCAATTATATTAAAAAGGTTTAGAAGAGCTATTATAATTCAATAATTTCTATAAGTGTGACGTCACAAGGGGAATTCATAGTAGATTTATCGTATGTGGTAAATATGGGGAAGAGTAAAAATTATGACGTAATATATAGATGAGCCCGTGGGATATTTGTTTTATTTTTAATTTAAACATATGATTTAGAAAAACAAAACTTATTTTCTCCAATTTATGTATGACTCTGTGGGATATTGAACTATGTTTTTTTTTTTTTTAATTTAAACATACAATATTTAGAAAAAAACTTAGACATTCCTACACCTCCTACTCGCCTTCACTTCTCGTAAATACCACTTCACAGTCAGGCCGTAAACTCTTGAAATTATCAACACCTCGCTCGTTAACCCTGGTCTCGGTCACGTCCAACATCCTGAGCCTCGGAGCCGCAGTCACCAGGTGGACCAGACTCCTGTTCGTTATATTCCTGAAGCCCCTTACATACAGCACCCTCAGGTTGGACCGGTCTGGCCTACTCCCCCTGTGATCCCCCTGGACACAGTTCGGACCGATATCTATATAGTTCACACTATCCGTGTCAGCTCTACCGAATCTATGTACGGATGCATCCGAGACCAAGGTCGTGGGGTCGAGGAGCTGTGGAGCGAAGGGCTCGTTGATGTTCAGCCTCCTGGTTACATTGAACCTCCCAACGTTGGCCGGTTCATCGACCAAATACACCGGCATCGATAACCTATACATGGTCTGTATCTTCCTGCAGACGTTCACGAAGAGTACTTTCTCCAGGTGGCCTTGACTCTTCGCTCCACTACCCTCATTAGATGGTGCATCAGCCATAAACTCATCATTGATGCTTTCGAGAGAAGGTAAATACTGTCTCTCAATGTCCGGGCTATATTCATCATTGTTTGAGACAGATGGTTCGTTAGATGTGGACGGCTCTTGAGGACTCCTCGGTGCTGTGGAAGTGCTGGCTCCCTCATTGACACCGTTCTGACGTGATCTCTTTGGCTCGCTCCAGTCATTCTCGTCAGAATTTGGCGGCATCATATGATTCATAGCATCTTTGACAGCTTCTTCGAGAGTGATATACCTGCCAGGTGAATATTTGGACCTTCTACGTTTACACGATTTACTGTTGCGGCCACAATTATCTATTGTATCATCGTCATCATTAGAGCTGTCAGTTTTCCTCAATTTGTACATGTATTCCGGTTCCTGTCGTGTTGAAAAAAATAACATTTATTGTTTTTTAAGGTCCCCCTGAGTTTGACTTAACAACACATCTCAGTGACACTACTGAGACGATTACTTAAAACAAACAAAAGGCAATTAAACTCAATAGCGCCTATACATGAGTGGTTATATTTCAAAATAGGTTAAATTCGATTTTAGCCGTTTCTAATATTTATGTTACTTTTTAAGATTTTCAAGTTTTATTAATTTAAAATTTGAAATTAAAAAAAGAAAATTAAAAGGACCTTACAAATGGCTAAATTTGATCTTCGTTATCAGTGTATAAAAACTAGAAATCATAAAAAAATAAACATGTTATATGAACGATTAACATTGGATTTAGCTAATTTTGAAATGTATAGACACATATAATTCATGCCACATTTATATTATTATATTGGCAACTAGCTGTAACCGCACGCGTTTACACTACACGATCACCCCCACACACGTGCACGCCTACACGCTTACACATGAAAGTGGAAGGGTTTACCTTTTTTCCCTTATCGATCTGAAAAACTCTCAATGTTCCGATAATAAATATATGGAGGAGTTGTTGAGGCGTGTATGCTTGGTACACATATACGTTTCAACAACTCATACATATATGAATAGTTAGCTAGGTTAGCTAAGATAGATCGCGAATTTGCATGCAACAGCCAAGCCGAGGTGTGCCGTGCACCCTTGAGCTGATAGCCAAAATAAAATCGGCTGAGTGCCTTAAGCGCTCGCCTTAGTAGTCCGGTGAAGCTGTTAAGACCTTGCTGGGTCAATAGCGTAGTCATTTCGAAAAAAAAAAAACCGGACGCGTTTTTAAAATTTGTATTTAAATCTGTAATTTCAGCTATCTGCCAATGAAATTTCCGTCAAAATCAGTCCAGTCGTTTAAATAGACAGGCAGACCGACAAAAATTTAAAAAAATACATTTCGTTATCAGTAGCGTGTGTATGTTCATACCCGATCAGTATTTTTTTTTTATTTTGATACTACATACAGACACTGCATTTCTATAATTGTACATGGTCTTACAATTTTATATTTCTTTAAGACAATTTAAAAAAAAAAAACGCGTGTACAGCTAGTAAACTAATAAGTAAAGTTGAATTAGTAACCGTTTAAGTTTAATTCAATCTCAGTCAAAATTAAAAAATAAATAAATTTAGAAGCATTTTTTCTTTTAGGCAAAGGCATTATGATAATTCATCCCAATTATGTTTTAATTCAAAAACAACTTTCAAAGAAGGGACCAAGGATTTTTTGATGACTTTGTTTTTTTTTAATTCCTTATGAAAATTCGCTCCAATTATGTTTCGAGTCAAAACGTACTTTCATATCGGGACCAACATTTTTTTTGTTTTCTTTTTTTGTAAACTTTTTTTTATTAACTAACCAGTTCCTCCCAAGGATCCAGTTCACGATTCTTGGGCAGGTCTTCAGAGATATCATGACCGTGCCTGGGACGTGCCTTGATTTGCGGAGCTGGCGATAGATACAGTTCCTCTAGGGAAGCCACCCATCCGAACGAAGATACCTCTGAATCGCTGACCGGCGATTCACGAAGATCTAAAACCTAGCACGAAAAAAAAATGTTACTGGCCAAATGATTTCACATCTGTTGGTAGTATAGTAAAGATTCATAACGTAAGAATAAAAGTATTCAATGGTGTTAAATTATAGACATATCGACAACAGAATATATGTCAGAGCAGCGATAACATGGTGTCCATGTAAAAGTATAACGTCACGGTTATGATTTGATCGATCAATCGAATCAACAATTGAATAAAACGTTAACCGATATAGAAACACAACACCAACTATAATTACGACGAATTATCCGTAGGTGTGACTAGCTCAACTGTCTGAGCGATTATGTCCAACAATTAATCATGGATCGCCTTTTAAGGCATCAAGATACATAAACATCGAGGTAAATAATGAACAGCGGATTACTTCAATCAATAGCGTTTAAAGTCATTAGTAACATCCCCGATGTAGGCAATAGTGTAGGCATCACAGGTCAATAGTGGCTGCCCCGATATATAAATTAAAAAAAAAAGTGTTGTCAATACAATAAAATTCAATGAATACTAGATTGCGTTCTTAATTCCCATCATCATTAGACTGTAAAAGACCCACTGCAGGAGCATAAATCTGGAAGATAATGGGACATAATCACCACGACAACCCACGACGTATTGGCGATCTTAAACTCTGAGAAATCCAAATTACTACATATATTGTTTCTACGTACGGTAATACTACAAGAACTTTTCTCAAGTTCAGATTTCCTAACGATGTTTTTCTTCAGTTTTTAGTAGGTGGTAGAGCTACGCTGAAGCTATTACTGGCTTCAGCATCAATGGGTCGGCTCGCTCGGGGTAGTACCACTCTCTCACCGAAAACCAACGTGAAGTAACAGTGCTTGTGTTTCGTTCGGTCAGTGAGAGCGCCGGAGGCCTATCTCCCTTCCCCCTTTTCCCTTCCCTCATCAATTCCCTGTCCCCATTCCTCAAACACAGGCTGGCAACGCACTTGCGACTCCACTAGTGTTGCAAGTGTCTATGGACGGTGGTGATTACTTAACATCAATTGACCCACCTGTTTGTTTGCCTCCTATGACATAACAAGTCACCCGATACTGTTATCTCAATTAAACTTGTAAGATTGGCATATCTTGGAATGTCCTAGATAGTTTTAAGTAACGTTTTAGTATTATCCAATATTTGCCATAAACCAAGTTATCCCAAAACATATCAAAATCGGTTAAGCGGTCTCAAAGGAAAAACCTACCATATAATTAGGTTTTGCTCGCGTTAATCCACATTGAAGCTATCGCTCGAGAAGCGACACATTTATTAAAGACCTGGATTGTTAGTCGCGTTCAAGCACTCAGGTTGCGTATAGGATTGCTCGTCATCCCGACTTCTTGGTCCTTCGAGCCGGATGTGCTTTCTTTGCGACGCTTATTGTACTTTGATGTACTTATTATGTGTTCATGCTCACATAAATGGGGCGATTGCTCGTCAACCCTACATTTTGGTCCTTCGAGCCGGCTGTGCTTTATTTGCGACGCTTATTATATTTTGATGTACCTATTATGTGCTCATGCGCACATAAATAGGGCGACATGTAATATACGTAACCACACAAATACTGATTCCGAGATTAAATCTATATATGTTAAATATAAATTAACGCGAGCGAAGTCGAGGGCGAAAAGTAGCTTATAACATTAATGAGAGTTCTATAAGTAAATCACTATAATAGATAATTGCTTAACTAAATTTAGATATTCTAACGAGAAATGTGGAATGTTACGGATATCCGTTACGCGATTTTGTTACCTGGAGGGTGTTGAAACCGTATCTGGTAGCGAGCGAGGAGTAAGCGACACACTCGCACATCTTGCTACACGCTCGCATGTAGAGTCGTCGGAGGGCGGGTAACTTACTGAGGGGGAAAAGCGAAGACGGCTCCACCCACTCGCATTCCGATAGGTTCAACTCCTGTATAGAACGGGAGTGAATGAATATCTTATTACACTTTTTCATGCAAAACATCTATAGCGGCGGGCCAGACAGATTGTTAGCATGGCGACGCGTCGCCACAGCATACGTCGCCAGACTATAGAACAGTCAACTTTAAAAAAAATCTTTTCTTTGATTATGACATATTTCTTTCCAGCCCGAAACTAGGACTACAAGATTTATGCATATTACCAGTACAAAATAATCTAAACCCCTCATTGATTTATCAAAGACCCAGATCTCATATAGGCGAATCATGGTTTTAAATATGTAAATAGATTTTATTTTTAATTTAATTATAATTTTACGTCACATATTTTGTTATCGTTTTAGTTTTACAATAAATACTGTTTTTTTTTAAATGTGAAACATCCATAGGCGGAGGGTAAACCTGATTGATGACGTGGCGACGCAAAGACTAACATTGCACAATTAACAAAATACTCAATAAGATTTGTAACCCTATCTGTATAAACACAATATTCAAATTGTTTTATCGGCCACTCGTTCTACTAGTATTACGCGGCACGTACCGACATCCTCACCCCCTTTGATAAATGCCGCCAAAAACACCGCGCCTGCGCCTAGTTGAATTTTTGCGTTTTGTATTCAATAAAAATGAATATTTATGTAATAAAATAAATAAACAGTCATTATTTTATAGAACAAATTTGTAATGCTTTTTTCGTAACAGTTCTTTCATGTATATAGCTATATAGAAACCAATTTCGATGTTTCACAAGCGCCAGGCGTCCCGTGACGGCTCAGTTTTTAGGGATTAATGGTACAAGGTATTTTTTTCCAGCTAACCAGCGGTATTGTTATCAAAAATAAAAAGTATAAAAATTGTACTATACCTCCAGTAATTTAAGATTATCCTGTATCTTGAACAGGAAGATCTTCTTATAACTCTGGCTGTAACATTTAGATCCACGAAGCGACAGCACCTTAAGCGTCTTTGGGAACTGCTTTATACTTGTCTATAAAAAAAAAACAGTAATGAGCTATTGTCTCCGAGTGAATCGGAACTATCATATACACTATAATAACCGGCATAGACGACGCTTAGGAAGGAAGATTGGAAGAAGGAAGGAAAGGAGAAAAATTGTTGGGATCAAGGCGAAACAATAAGACTATTGATGAGTTTTTGGCGGGATTTTTGTCTGTCATGTAGTGGATTTTATATTTTATTCATAATCTTGTGTTATTTCACTGTATATTTTGTACATTTGGTAGTGTTTACGTAATATAGTTAGTTTATTGTGTATAAGTGAAGTGAATGGAAAATAATACCACGGAGCATGAAATTCTGAAATGCCACAAAAACTCCCTGGAAGCTTCTAGCAAGGGCTCCACTATCTTGTTAGAATATTGATTCACACAACGCTTAATATTGAAATGATCGTACGACGCTTGTAATATTATTGACTGCGTGACAATGGCAGTAATAATCTGAAAGATTGATTGCCAAAAAAAAAGTTAAAAAAAGGTATATTACTGTGAAACTTCTATAGGCGGAGGGTTAACTTGATTGTTGGGCGTAACGAAATGTTCAAAAACATTTGCAACCCTAATTATATAAACATAAGATCAACCTGTTCAAAGGTGGTAGCTTTCTGTAGGTGATAGAGCCACGCTGTAGTTATTACTGGTTTCAGCATGACCGGTCGGCTCGTCCAGGGTAGTATCACCCGACACAGAAACACCCACATGAAGTAACAGTGCTAGTGCATTGTTACGTTTCGTTCGGTCAGTGAGAGCGCCGGAGACCCACGTACCCCCTTTCCCCTTCCCCCTTCCCTTCCTGTCCCCCCCGCCATCCTCCCAAACACAGGCTGGCAACGCACTTGTGACTCCCTTGGTTGTTGCAAGTGTCTATGGACGGCGGTGATCACTTAACACATTATGACATTTAAAAAAAAAATGCTGTTGTCCAGGAATAAGTAATGGAATACATTTTTAGAAATTTCTGTCGATCTATTAGTTTGAATAAGTATCACTGCGTTCATAACAAAACGTTCTTAAGAAAATCATATCTTTGAGTAGGATTAAGTCTTTATTTCATTAAAATAGGTTCGGTCTTTCAAAATTTATTGTAATTTTAATGTATACGCGACTTGATTACATGATAAAAAAGTAAATAAGTAATGGATGAGGTTCCACGCGGACGGAGCCACGGGCACAGCTAGTAAATAATACTGTAGGTGGTAGAGCCACGCTGAAGCTATTACTGGTTTCAGCATGGATGGGTCGGCTCCTCCGGGGTAGTACCACCAGACACACAGAAACACCGACGTGAAGTAACAGTGCACGCATTGTTACGTTTCGTTCGGTCATTGACAGCGCCGGAGAAAGACCTCCCCTCCCCTCCCCTTCCCTCTCCTGTAACCCTTCTCCCTTTCACTCCACTCCCCCAACCACAGGCTGGCAATGCACTTGCGACTCCTCTGGTGTCGCTAGTGTCTATGGACGGCGGTGATCGTCTAACAACAGGTGACTCACCTGTTCGTTTGACTCCCATATGATATTAAAAAAAAAAAAACTCACAGTGTCACAGTCTAGATTGCAGTATTCGAGGGCGAGTGACGTCAGATTAGGGCACTGCGTCTCCAATTTAACAAGGAGATCGTTCGTCAGAGTGAACCGTGGTCCGGGACACTCGTCATTCGACGGTATGTATCGTCTGATCTTCCTCTGTACCCGTTTGCTGATCACCGACAGCGACGGTATATGTGGCTGTATCCTGTTTGATACCGAATTATGCCTTCAAACCTCTAGTAATTCTGGATTCAACCACTTTTTTTTTTCAAATGAATCCTTGGAAACTCATGAATCTTTTTTTTTTTTCAAAATTTGAGAGCTATGCTAAAAAGGATCCACAGGCTTATTTTTTTTCTGATGTGAAACATCTTTAGGCGAAGGTAAACCTGATTGTGGGCGTGGCACGGCGTGGCGACGCAAAACACAGCTTTTCATTATTATCGAAATACTAAAAACATTTGCAACTCAATCTGTATTAACATAAGATTCAAATTGTTCTGTCGGACACTCGTTATACTAAAGTTACGCGGCACGCGTCGAGGACCTAGCGTCTTTTGATAAATGCCGCCACACCGTGCCAGGGCCTATTTGAATTTTTGTATTTAATAAAAATTAATATTTAAGTAATGAAATAAATAAGCAGACTTTATTTTACGGAATAAATTTATAATGCTTTGTCTTTTCATTATGCCATAGATGATTCCGGACGTAATATGTTCTTTTATGCATATAACTTATACAAAACAATTTTGATGTTACACATCTGCCAGACGTCCCGTGACGGCTTATTTTTTTTTGTGAAACATCTTTCTTGTGAAACAATATATTTGGATAAGCTGATGTTTTTTTATTCTTAGAGCATCCTGAAAAAAAAAACCCTAAACAGTCTAGAAGGTGCCCCAAAGTTTTAGATTTATAATTTCCGCCAAAAGTCCGCATAATGAACAATTTATCAATGTATAATTTATTAATCCAATAAAAATGGCAATATTCTCTGAAAAAATACATTAATTATTGAAAGTCTAATTTTTTATTTAATTCAGTTATGTTAAAGCCGTCGGTAAATAACACAAGAAAAAAAAAAACAAATACATCTTTTCAACAATAACAAGGAACGAAAAGAGAAAAAAAGATTAAAAAAAAAAGTAATTTTTTCATTAACCAATCTTTCTGATCAGAGAAATAAGGATTAAATAAGATCGCGTGAAGCCGGGACGTATCGCTAGTTAATTATAAGCGACAAGACTTCCTTGAGGGTACAAAGCTGTGTATTAATACATATACAATACAAAATCGTACAAAGATATACCAGGTGACTGTTTAAAGTTTAACACCCTTCAATCCTTTGGTAGTTAATGGTTACATTTAACACATAAAATAATAATATCAAAACAAACACTAATAAACAACAAAGAGAACCTTAGTTAATGTTTGTTCTAAAACTTTTAAAAGTATGGAAACGATACGTGTATACGTAAAAAAATCACATCTAGGTTCAATGAACACGATTAAAGGGCGCTGCTTTTCAAGGTTAATCATTAAGTAACTGCTTATCGTGGGAACGCCGCACGGTCGAACAGATGTAAGGGCGGGACTGCGTAGTACGGTGTGCGTCCTTGCTTTCCTTATTATTACACCAGTTCGTTTTTGCGTAAATTATCTGATATTGAGTGTGTACCAGTTTTATTTTTCTCTAGATAATTAGGTCAAATATTAAGTACCTATTTTTTAGATTGATTTAGAACGAGGATCGACTAAAGATTATCCTATAAAAATATTGCTGGCGACTAACTAGCCGCGCTATATAAAAAGAACTCTTACATGGGCATTGACTCGTATATCTGGACAACGGGTCCACCACGTATGATACCTCGCCTGGCCGGCTCAGCACTTCCACCTTCACCTGGAAACAATTAACAAGAGTTTTTGACGGGATTTTATATTTTATTCATAATCTTAAATGTTATTTGATTCTATATTTTGTAAATTTGGTGGTGTTTTACGTAATATAGTTAGTTTATTGTACATAAGTGAAGTGAATGGAAAATAATACCACGGAGCATGAAATTCTGAGATGCCACAAAAACTCCCTGGAAGGTTCTAGCAAGGGATCCACCATCTTGTTAGAATATTGATATTGACACGATGCTTAATATTGAAATGATCGCGCGACGCTTGTAATATTATTGACTACGTGAAAATGGCAGTAATAATCTGAAAGATTGATTGCCAAAAATAAAGATAAAAAAAACAATTAACAAAACAATTATATCTTTCGATTTTCATTTAAATGTATTGAAAAATGTTTTAAATCCAACTTCTATAGCCGCGACTAATGTATGACCCAATTTTCTATTATTTGTTAATATACAACGCAATAGATTTTTTCTACATTTGGCAATATAATATGTATAAATGTATTAAACATACAAAATTTATACGCATTACCTTAACAAAAAATACCTTTGAGTGTTGCCTGTTCACATTTCTTTAATATTTTGATTTTTTTTTACATCATATAGGTGGCAAACGCAGGCAGGTCAATGAGAGACCCCTCTACTCTCATCTCCTTTCCCCCCTCCTCTAACCCCAGTGTCCCTTTCTCTCCATTCCCACCCAACACACGCTGGCGACGCACTTGCAACTGCCCTGATGTTTCTAGCGTCTTTGGAGGGTGGTTATCACTAAACACCAGGTGACCCGCATGTTCATTTGCCTCCTATGATATAGAAAAGACCATATGGTCTTTTAACATCGCATGAAATTATTGGGACAGGACATCTAGGAATGGGCAATTAATGCTAGAATCGAATCAAATCGAATAACGTTGTTTAATTATTTGCATATAAATTTAAATTTAATAATTTTATTAGATTAACTATTTTATTTATAACTAGCTGTTACCCGCGACTTTGATTGCAGTGGAATAACCGAAACGGTTGGATTCGATTTTCACGGCACTTTCACTAGCAGATAGCCGTATTTATAAGAAGTAACTCAAGCTTTATGTTTAGTTTTTAGCCAAGTTTAGTTGGCTGTTATTTACGACATATTGACGCACGAATATACGCATTGATTCAACTTTTAATTAGGAGTTTATATATATATATATATATAATTCCCATTTCCCCCATCCTCCAAAACACGGGCTGGCAACGAACTTGTGATTCCCCTCGTGTTGTTAGTGTCTATGGACGGCGTCGATAGCTTAACATCAGGTAACCCACCTGTTCATTTGCCTCCTATATGACATTAAAAAAAGATCAAACCACTAGACCACCACGACTTTTCAATTACAATTATTTTTAGTGGATGCACCAAGAGAGATGTCATTTCCACAAATCAAACCATCATTCACATGAAACATGAGAACACTAACCAGTCGCGTCAGCTTCAGCCGGTCTAATGTCATCTTCCTCGTCAGAGATCATCATAGACTCGTCGGGACAGAGGCTGCTGAGACGTCCCAAACATCTGCGGCAAATACACATGGAGTTACACTTTTGAAGTGATACTTCTTTTGGCGCGTTAGGGAAAAATAATGAGAGTAAATCTTTACTATGCGCGCGCACACCGTCACGAAAAACAGACACTCTGAAGTTAGCTATAGTCAACATTTTGTTTCTTAGTATTAAAACTTTCAATGTATGAAATAACTTTTTTCTATTGTTAGTGTCGTTTTTTCTACAAGCGTAGAATAAGGCGATTTTTTTTTGTATCAAAAATTTAAAAAGAAGATAAAATAGATAGATAGATTTAAATTGTAAACATTTTTTATAACATTTTTTACAATATTTTTTGTTACATTTTCAATGTTCCAACAAGATGGCGGCCAATTGTTAGAACTTGTTATCAGTAGCGTGCATACCTTTATACTCAATCAGTAAAAAAATGTTATGTCGATATTACATACAGACACTTCATCTATCTATCTATGCAATGTACAAACATGTAACATAGACCTAAGATAAGAGAATTACTAGAATAAGATTTATTAAGTTAAAAAGCATCAAGAAGAATAAATACAAAAAAACAAATACTTAGCACTTATACCCCAGCACATATACAATTTACACGCGCAATATCGCAGCTGCGATACCCCGGATATAAATGTTGTTGCGTTTTAAAAATAGACGCAATATATTTTAAATCCTAGATCAAGGTAAACATTAACACGACGCCATGCCATTGCCTACCAAAACAAAGTCTCTGACATATGTCAGAGGAATAGTGGTAGAAAATACAAAAAAAAACCTTCAAACGAGCAATTTTTGCATATTTTTATATTTGTATATATTCAGAATCTCGGAAATGGCGTCATCTATTTCCGTGAAACTTAGTACGTAAGTAGTTTCGGGGACGATAAATCGATCTAGCTAGATTTTATTCATAGAAACCTTTTTTTAACTGAGACTTCCGACAATGAAAAAATATAGCTAGAATATAAAGGTAAATTACGCCGTCGCTGTCAAAACAAAAATAGCTCCGATGGAAATCGGTTGCTTCGAAAATCCGTGTAACCGCAGTTCGAATCCGAGTGACAGCAGAAGAGATATTTTTTAATTTTTTTTGTAAAGAAATCTTAATTTACAAGACAAACCTAACAGTTTATTTTAATTTAAAAATGTTTTTTAAAGAACCAAGCTTGGCTCGGTCGCCCATTACTTTTTATTACTATATGCGTAGATATCTAATCTCTTTTAATGAAATCTTATTCCTTTCTGTTACATTTAATTTATCATAAAGGGCGTCTTAAGATGAACGTGCTACAGTGCCACCTAGTTTCCAATTGTAGTAACATGTATAGAACAAAAACATTTCTATGTAAAACACTCACATGTTGCTAACTTTGATAGCTTGTTGATCGCACGGCGTTAAACTTTGTCGATCTTGGAATAAAATCCATTTTTATATATAAAAAAAAATCATCTAAATTGGTGCACCCGTTATGAAGTGAGACGTATACATAATTTACTGGGTGACTGGTTACTCGCCAGCAATATTTTTACAGTATACTCAGTACTTGATACTCGTTCTAAATCAATAAAAAAAAAATAGATGCTTAATATTTGACCAAATTATCTAGAAAATACAGAAATTATAGTTAATCCTCGACCCGTTTGTGTTAAAGCACAGTGTCAATGACCGTTACGTGTACTAAAAGAGAAGCCAACCGACTAACACGGGATCATTTTTTGAAGTTTGAACTAACAAAAGGGTTTATTGTCCGTTTTGTTATCGAAGGTTATAACTCGGGGGCGCCGCTCGCAGGATTTATCACCGGTCAGTTAGCCCGGGTTTATAGAAATATATACCCATATTTTTGAGAGTCTTGGAACAAACTTTAACTTATGTTCTCGTTGTTGTTTATTGGTATCTGTTTTGATATTACTATTTTGTATGTTAAATGTGACCAGAATATATCACACAATTGAAAGTTAACACTTTTTAAACTGCCACGGTGTAGGTGGTAGAGCCACGCTGAAGCTATTACTGGTTTCTGCATGAATGGGTCGACTCGCCAGAAATAGTACCACCCTCTCACAGAAAACCGATGTGAAGTATCAGTGCTTGCAATTTTGTGTTTCGTTCGGTCAGTGAGAGCACCAGATACCCACCTCCTCAACCCTTTTCTATCCTCTTTCCCTTCCCGCTTTCCCCAAACACAAGCTAGCAACGCACTTGCATCTCCCCTGGTGTTACTAGTGCCTATGGACGGAGGAGATCACTTAACATCAGGTGACCCGCCTGTTCACTTGCCTCCTATGATATAAAAAAAAAGATTAAAGACATACATACCCGTCGACTTCCTTCGCGTATCCGCTTAACAGAAGCTCGCTGGTACTCGAACAGATAGCATACTTGAGAAACCAACGAAGCCTGTTCATTCCGACCGGTTGATTCCTTGCATCCACACGCTCCCATAGCGTCCGATCTAATACCAATGTTCCCAATCGAGAACAGGTGCTGATGAGACAGGGAAAACAATATCAATAGTAATGTTGAACAATGCCTGAGATTCAGACTTCTCTATTCACTCTTGGCAAAGGCGTAGCTTAGAGAGTCCTATTGTTTTTTTTTTTTTTTTTCTCAAACTGACTACGCCATTGTCCTAGCATGGCCTTAACAGACTACTATGCCGAGCGATCAAGACACTCAGCCGATTTTATTTTGGCAACTTGCTCGGGACGGCACACCTCCACTTGGGTTGTTGCCTAGATTACGCAAAATCGCGACCTAACGGAGCTAACTGAAGCTATATACTCATACATGTATGAGTTAGTAGAATATACAAGTCTAGTAGTCCGGTGAAGTTGTTAAAATTTTGCTAGGTCAATAGCGTAGTCAGTTCAAGAAAAAAAAAAACAAAATACAAGTCAACCAAGCCTGAATACCTCAATAAATCGTATATGTTACTATTAGGCAATTTTTCTGAACTAATTCAGTTCGTTAAGGGAAAAAAGTAAAACCCTCCCACTTTCATGTGTAAGCATGTGTGCATGCACTTGTGTGAGGTGATAAGTGTAATGTAGTTGCAGTGACAGTGATGCAGCATACTCAGGCAACAGCCCAAGCCAAGGTGTGCTGTGCACCCTTAAGCTATATGTCAAATAAAATCGGCTGAGTGCCTTAAGCGTTCGCCTTAGCAGTCCGGTGAAGCGGTTCAGACCTTGCTAGGTCAATAGTGTAATCATTTCGAAAAAAAAAAGTAAGCAGCGTACTCAAGGGCTCCACACCGAGGGAACGGATCTAGGCTTGAGCCGCTGCCGACGGGGGCCTAGTCTGGTCAACGTCACATTGGTTGCTTCAATTCCCCTATTTATATAAAATTAGCTGACCTGGTCATGCACTGCTGTGGCTCAGTTACTACATAATGAATTCAAATCAAGATAAAGTATTTGCGTGGCATTATCTATGAGATATCTATAACAGTCGGTCCTACAGTTCTCTGCAAACAAACTTATCTAAAGCGCCATCTGTTCGAGACTGATGTAACTTACAATTAATAACAATAATCAACATTGACAATCATTTAATTTATTATTCAAAAATATAAATTATCCTCTCAGTAGTTTCAGAGTTCATCATGTACAAGCACCATGACTGACACTGAATTTTTATATATTTAAGGCTAATAGCAGCCAAAGTATCTACATATTTTAGGATCCAATGTTCTAGAGTTATTACTGTTATTCTCAAGTAAGTTACAATGTTTTTTAATAAGATGGTGGCTCCCTTGATAGCACTTTTTACTGGGTTTATGTGCTTAGAATTCACACTCTATTATCTATTATTATTTTTCAAACACTTCATTTCTGAATAATAACGGAACTAAACTGTTTAAAATGCTAGCAATATTAAACAATATGGCGTCAAATAACACATGATTATGAATAAATCATACATTTCTCAGGATTCAGGTTTGCTTAAGATATTTCCTTTCACTGTTAGCTAATACTGTTACCAACTTAAATTAGTAAATGTATGCCAATTCTGTATAAATTGATTGTCCGTCACAGTGTATTGTGGATGGGATACAGTCTAGTGAGATTATCCAAGATATGAAGGAACCTCTTCATAATTAGAAATTCATCATTTGCTATCCAGAGTATTATTGTTTTTATTTTATCTAGCAGACGCGGCAGCCGTTATCCTGTCTTGATAATAATAACAAAACTTGAAAAATTGTATACCTAAACCTTCCTAATGGACCACTCTATTTATTAATGGAATCATATTTCAGTGAAACTATGAAGGCCTAGTAAGGCTAATAGCGTAGTCAGTTCAAGAAAAAAAAAAATGAATGGAAAGGGCATAAATATCAGCAGAAATATTTAGTATTTTTTGAGTTTATCATGAACAGAGAGACAGATGTGGTAGGGAACTTTTTTAATAATATGTAGTGATATAATTTGACATCAAAACAACGCACAGCATCCAAGATTCATGTAATATTTATGTCCTTAAAGTACAACTATCCAAACATACTTACAAGCCCAAGGCCTTCAAGTCTCGTGGGGTACAGTGTTTCAGAACATAAAGCAGGACATCATCGGATAAATCGAGAAGTTGTATGCCATTTTCTGTTTCCGTTGATTGCTGCTTCTTCATTGTGAGAGATTCTGGAAAGAAGTGACGATTTTAAGATTTACTTATTCAATGAACTATGCATAACAGCCAATGTTCTTTTTTTATATCATAGGAGGCAAAGGGACAGGTGGATCACCTGATGTTAACAGATCACCACTGTCCATAGACATTGGCAACATCAGAGGAATAAGTGGATTGCCAGCCTATCGGTGGAGAAGGGGAGAGCGGAAAGGGCGAGAGAGGGAGGTGGTACTCCAGTGCTTTCATAGACGGAACGAAAAGCAGTAATGCAAATACTGTTACTTTATTTTGGTTTTCTATGAAAGGGTGGTACAACCCCAGGCAAGCCAAGCCATTAATGCTGGAACCAGTTATAGCTTCATTGTGGCTGTAACAGAAAACCGACGTGAAGTAGCTGCTTGCATTGTTGCGTTTCATTCAGTCAGTGAAAGAGCTGGAGGCTAAACTCCCCCTCTCTTCTCTTCCCTTTCCCCACCAACACAAGCTGGCAACAATGAAAATGTTAGAAAAATCGTATGGGATAAGTGACCATTTTGTGTTCAAACAATCACCAAATAGAAGGTAAGAAAGATAGAAGTCAGTAGGAAATCATCAAAATGGTTGACAGAATCAACAGACTGACTGTAAATTATTTAGTTGCATACTAAAAATGGTGAACTCTTCAGTTGGCCTAACCTCCCCCCTCGCTCCCAATGTGAAAATCCTCGCCCTACGTACAACTTTCCTAACGCTTGCCTTCTCCCCTCATATGAACCTTATAAGTAAATCTTCTTAGGAGACCTGTATTACTGTGCTGAACTGTACTTCTAGAAATAAACAAACCTCTTTTCTAATAAGGGCACTAGTTTTTTTTTTCAAACTGACTATGCTATTGACCTAGCAAGATCTTAACAACTTCACGAGACCACATAAGGGTAATAGACAATTATAAAACACACCAATAATGTCACATTAGACATATATTTTGCACACACATACCAACAAGCTATAACCAATACTTAATCATTGACTGACAGTAAAAATAAATGTTATGATAAACATCTAAAATCTATTTATTTATTTTCAATGGTAGAACATCTATTAAAGCAATTAAGCTGCATTTCTTTACTTGCTTATTTTCTAGTAATATTTCTGTGCAAATGAACTTCAGCTCAATATAACTACCCCAAACTACATTTAATTTATAATACCCTGCTTTGCCAAACATCATTAAAATTACTCTTTACATTTGAATTTCGAATTTGATCCCAGTGCTAAACTTCGAACCTCATATTTTCTTCATTTTTTTCGTGTAGTGGCAATGATATAGATACACAATTCAGCCAATATCACATAGTTGCATGGTATAGACTTTTGGTTGCAAGTTTATTTATGTGAAAAATATTACTTTCAGTACGTTGTTTTCGGCAAAACTACTCTATTTTCAGTAAAATGACTCCAATCTTCCAAGTTATGAAAGAAAATATCGAATACTGATGTATAAAAAAGAAAGGATTTATATTTTTTGTATATCGAAACATTTCCATTTACCTACATATAAAACCTCGATCTCCCTAAAACTGCTTTTTACTGTGATTAGACTGTATCCGAAAAATCACAAAAAGACTTACCATTTCGTCCGATGCCACTGTCGTCCAGATCATTTTTTACTTCAGCCTCTTCTTGAAGAGATCCCATATTCAAGCCAAAAACAGGAAGGTTTTATTGCAAAATACCTCGATATAACGAGCAACTATTGTATAGGTCAGAACGAAAATAACGTATCGAACAAAGGAAATCAAATGAATAAGGGAATTTTACGCGGGTAAGTGTAAACAAACGAATTTTGGATCGGTTCCAATTTTATATAAATCCTTATTCCTCCTCCAAACTCTCAACACTCGTAAGACTCGTAGGCAACTACGTACCTACCGACCTCACAAAAACTTATTCTTCAATAATGATTTTGACATAGCCAATAAAATCGAACACAGTGTGACCAAATTAAAATTTACGATCCTACTACATAACTCTTAACATTGTCTTATCTATGCTCTTAACAACTAAAAACAAATTAATAAATTGCTTGTGATCCTATTTACATACACTAGTAATAAAAAAAGATAAGTCGTCACGGGATGCCTGGCACATGTGAAACATCGAAATTGTTCGAATCGAACGGTTCTCAAATTTTCAAATTACATTATAATTATGCGAGCTCATTGCAGCAAGAATCATTACGCACAGTCGCTTGCACATGCCATCGTCGCATCGTCGTCACGCCAAAAATAAGGTTTAGCCGCGCCTATAGATGTTTCACATCAAAAAACACTATTAAAGTGAAACTCCTTATGGTAGAGTAGAAGAACATTTTCGTTACACATTTCGCGTCAGACGGAAAGTGAGCGTGTAGTTGTGTTTATTGTGTGTCTAACTGGATGTTGTAGTCGCGGAAGAAAGTATACTTTATTTCCTGATAGTAGTATACTAAAATGAGTAAATGTATAGTTAAATATTTATACTGCGGGATTTCGTATATAGTTTATGGGCATTTTATTTCCTCCACGTCGATACAGGCACTGTTTTTTTAAACATATTTGTGTCATAATTATAAGTTTCGATTCATCATTACCGTCCGATAAAGGTCGTGCATAGATGACAATTCCATGCCTTATATATATAATATATGACAGTACTAAATCAGTTACATAGATGTATGTTTAATATTTATCAAAAAAAAAGTTTTAGGAGTTAAGATATGGTAAAAGGCAATAACCGAATAAAAAATATAACTTTATGATTTAAACATTATGTATATTCAATATATGATATTGATAACATGATTGACTCTAAACGTGTAGAGAAAGACTAAGCATTATGTAATTAAAATAGTCAATAAATATCTGATAATAGCAAATTAATAAAGCAATCCCCATAATAAAAGGCAAACCATCAAAATACTTATGTAGTAAATTCGCAGTCACACACGGCCATTTTTCGACAAAGTCATACGAATTTTGCTATATTTTTAATAAATGTATAATTTATTAATACAATAGATAATAGATATAAACCAAAAGTAATAAGTGAATAGTGAAAATAAGTGTGTTATTTGAGATTCAATTACTAATGTAACAGAAAAACTTTTGTTTGGTTTGAGTATCAAATAGGAAACTGGGTAATTATTATATTTACACAACATTGACAGTATCCAATACAGTCAGATACCTGTTAGTCGCGTTTAGATATATTAAGTATCGCTTAATTGGATGTTTATTGAAAATCGTTTGTTCTTGAAATGTACAGAATTTGAGTGGAATTAGGATAACTTTTTCTACGAACTTGGGGAATGATTCTCAGATTTCTGAGGAATATTATAAATTATATTGGCAACACCGTGTATGTGAAATATGTCAAATTTCTTTCCGCGAGACGTAAAGTGAAAAGCACGTCGTCGTCGCATAAATATTTTTATTTTGTAAGCTATAATGGCGAAGTCTCTAAGAAGTAGATGGAAGCGCAAATGCAGAGCGATCAAACGGGAACGATACGCCGTAAAGGAATTAGCGCGATTAAAGAAAATGTTAGGAGTGAAAGATGAAAACAAACCTGCAGAAGACGAGGTTATGGAATCTGATCAAGTGATTTTTTTAGACGCTGGAGCGATAAAGAAGGGTAAAAAGAAGCCGCAACTCGTCGAAAAGGAAGAGGAAGACGTGGAAATGAGTTCTGACGATGAGAAAGTGGAAGTGGATAATGAAGATGGTAAGAAAAGGATATTTAATATGAAAACAATGAAAGATCAAAATGGACAGTACCCAGTATGGCTACACAAGAGGAAAATAGCGAAAATAAATAAAGTAGCAAAGAAGAACATAAAGAAGAAATCAAAGAAACGTAAACGATAGTTATATCTAATAAAACTTTAAAAAATATTTTTGTTTTATTACAATTGTGAAAATGTATAATTTGGATTCCAAGTCCAAGATTCAATCTGGTTTAAAAACTTACGAGGGTTTGACATTAGAAATTCGCATCTTGAATTTGGGGTTTTTAAGGGTTGATCTTTATAGGGGTTGGTTCCCCCTTTCAAAAGACACCTCCCCCCCCCCTGCGCAGACGTATAGTTTTTTTTTTTAATTTGTGTTTGAAGTTATGTGCAACGAAACATGATTTTTCCTTCAGTATTTTTAAAGTTTATCATAGTATAATTTTGTCATTTTCTACATATTTATTGTTGTTTTATAATTGTTCACTATTATTTTAGAAAAAAAAATCAAATATAAATTATTTGTATGACAAACAGAACCTTTTCCACAATCTTCTGTGTTTTGTTTTGTTAGTACTATATTTAATCCATAATTCAACTGTTACAATCATAGAAAAGAATTTATATTATTTGTATGATCATAAAGCCTTTCCACATTTAAGGCAGGCGAGCGAGCCAGCGAACTAGTCCAAGCAAATCTCACTGGTATATGTCAGGTTAATATCAAATTTCTTTTTGTTTTAGATTGAATATTGTTTCAATGAGCTTAAATGTAAATTATTTAATGAAAAATGTAAAAAAAAAATAGAACAGAATTTTATAGTAATTTTTTTTTTAATATTTATGCTTTCTGTAAGTAATTTATATCTTATTGCCTAGATCAGGGCTGACCACACCATAGCCCGCATGCGGCCTGCGGCTTGAATTGTTGCAGCCCACAGAATCTTTTTTATCTTCTTTTTAGTAGTCCGGTGAAGCTGTAAAGACCTTGCTAGGTCAATAGCGTAGTCAGTTCGAGAAATAAAAAAAAAAAACAATCTTTTTCCCGAAACGAACGGATTTCCGGTCAAAAATTGGCTCGATGATGGACAATACCTACCATTGTAAAAGTGTATATTGAACAATGAAGCTTATAAAATCGAAATACAGGTGTTCATTGACAGATACTTCACTTAAACATGCACGGCATCTAGCTATTACTAATATTGAGGTTGATGTTAACAGAATTGTAAAAAACAAATTAATGGAAAAGTAGATAATAAAATAATGATTCCTATTATACATGTATTTTATTTTTTATAAGTATTTTCGACCCCCCAATGTACTTAGTCATGTTTGTTGGCCCCGAGTCCCATCTAGTTTGAACAGCCCTGGCCTAGATATACATAGATTCATACAAGTTAATATCTAATTAGTTGAAAACAACCTTTTTTATGCATAATTTTATAGTTTTCTTACAAGATTTTTAAATACTTAAAATTTATTTTTTCCTCAAAATATACACTTTTTCAGCAATTATTTCTTGCTCTATTTGTATGTAGACATAGTATTGTACAAACTATTTGGTTTTAACTTGAAAATCACCAAATAGTTCATATAAAAGTTACCAATGATCGTTTAGAAGTGGCATAACCTCACAACTTTGATCATGAATATCTCAGTAACTACGACTTTCCGCGGCGAGGCAGTGGTATAGTAGTCAGCCCTCTCCCACCCCCCTCAATCCTTATTTCAGGATCTGAATTTCTAATGCAGCCTCCTTAAGAATATCAAAATACAAATTTTCTTCAAACTCATAGCTAATTAAAGATTTATTTAGGTGTAAGAAATATGATTAGCTTCTGTTCCCATTGCTATTTAGCGAGATACCAAAAAGAAACTTGTGTTACAAAGCCTAAATAATTCATAGATGGTCAAAAGCCAATAATGTTTATCCATCAATTCACTATATAAAATAGAACATATAAACCCAGCTCCATGAAGTGGACTTGCTGTATTTTGATACAGTATCTAAAATTTTAATATTTTGTATATTCATGTAATCCTCTATATATTAGAGTATAAAAAATAAATACAAATGAAATTTTTGATATTAATTTTGGCTTCAACCTAAAGTTTAGTCCATACTAATATTATAAAGAGGTAAGGTTTGTGATGTTGTAGGGGGTAATCTCAGGAACTACTGGTCCGATTTCTTTCAGTGTTAGATAGCTCATTTATCGAGTTAGGTTATATATCATCACGCTAAGACCAATAGGAGCGGAACACCAATGAAAAGTGTTTCAAAATCAGAATTTTTTTTCTCTTGAGAGCTTCCGCTGCATGTAAGCATTAGCCCAAAGTAACTATTACTACGCAAACGAAGTCGTGGGCAAGGGCGGTTTGCGCTTCGATAGTTGTTTATGTATGCTTGCTGGTTATTGTTGTATAAGTAAAAATTTCTCTATGTATAAGATGTGTATAATTGACAAGTTAACAATATGCTGGCTCAACTCCGAGTGTCCAGTGGGGCGCGTGCGTAGACGCGCGAGAGTGATGTCTCGATGCGGGTGGTCGGGGTGAGTCGATGCGCCCGGGGCTCGTGGGGTGTCCTCACTTGTAAGGCGCGTGCAGGCGTGGGGGTGAGGGCAGCTTGCAGTCCGTGTTTCGGCATATAATCTATTTCAAATAGGATACATATAAAAATGGGAGTAAAAAACAAAATTTATTTAACTTCAAAACTTGAAAAGACTGCATTTTTATCACAACTAAAAAAAGGCATTATCATAGGTACAAAGTCACAGGCATAACATTGTTAAATTACTTTTCATACATCCAACTTACTGCAGCCATTAAACTGAGGTATACTTTTCATAAAGTATATGAAAATAAAATTATTGTTTATTGCAATACATTGGTTTATATTGTAATAAAAACAGCGACTTAAAAATTTAAAATATAAATTTTTGTATACATATTTTCAGTCTAATAAAAATGTACCGAAAGAAATTGTAAATAAACAATGAAATTAATATTCTTATTATCTAGTAAGTGCTAATATAGTTGTTAAAATTGGTAGAAAGAACAATTTGTGTATAATATAATATACTATTTAGACACGATGAATGTATCACTAATGTATTATTCAGATACGGTTTGTATCGTTTCATTATCACAGAGTACATGTTTTAGTCACAATCGTATTTAATCGGCTGAGTGCCTTAAGCGCTCGCCTTAGTAGTCCGGTGAAGCTGCTAAGACCGTGCTAGGTCAATAGCGTAGTCAATTCGAGAAAAAAAAATCTCTATCGTATTGTATTTGCTAATGAGAATTGAAATAAAACAGAAATAAAAGTGGCGGAATTAGTATATAAGTCAATTTTCTCTATAATACTGCCATCTAACAGTGATGATTAAAAGCTTTAGTGAGATCTATTGTGGGATTACTTAACATGGCATCATTTATATATAGCTGATTTTGTCATGCTGTGGTAGTATGCTTTACTATTGAGCCGAGAGTTCATTTCTAAGCTCCCAATTATGTAAGGTACTCTGTGACTTACAACCCTTCTAGTATTCGAGTAATTATCTCGATGATTTTTTTCTCGAACTGACTACGCTATTGACCCAGCAAGATCTTTACAGTTTCACCGGACTACATTATTATCTCAGCTGAGTGCCTTAAGCGCTCGCCTTAGTAGACCGGTAAAGCTGCTAAGACCGTGCTAGGTCAATAATGTAGTCAGTTCGACAAAAAAAATATAAAAATATTTTTTTTTCGATCTTACTACACTATTGACCTAGCAAGGTCTTAACAGCTTCACCGGACTACAAGAAATATATTATTGCCAGTTCTGTGTTATAGGTTAAACATCTAGACTAGGCGTTGAATTAGCATTAAGCATTATTGAGTTACCATACTTTAAACTATGGTTTATTTGAGAACAGACTACGAAAGATGATGACAACAACAATGTCAATAATCACTCTACAGAAAAACATCGAGAGCACTTTATATGTTTATATGTAGATTCTTTAAACAATAATGGTTGGTATTGTACCTTGATCGACAATGTAGTACACTTAACATGAGATAAGCTTGACTTTTCTGTGAAGGAAAAAAGTCGTAGTAATCCTTATGATATTTTTCATACAATGTTTACAAGTACCAATTTTGAGTTTGTTTTACCATGTTGGACTACATCATCCATACTAAGTAAGACTGCACAAATGGTGTAGAAAAACAAGTTGTAATTAATGACAAATTTGAATCCAATTGTTGTAGTTTATTAACTAATGCTCTATATACTTCAGGCATAGTAATAGTTTACTTGACAACAACCACATGTCTACAATGGGACAAATCGAAGAACGTCAACATCGATGAATTTATTAATAGACTACTATCCTCTAAGAAATTCGATGAATTAGCTGAAATAGTTGCTGATAAAGCTGTTCAGCGAATACAGAGTTTAGGTAAAATTAATCATAATATTCTTAGAAAAAATACAAAGGAAAAATATGGTGATCTCAGAGGAAATGACAAAGCTTTTAAAGAAAATAGATATGATATAGAAAAACAAGTTAATGTAAATATATTTAACAAGGAACGTGAACCTACAAAAATTACTGAAAATGAAAAGGCAGTTAATGAAGTGGCTAAAGGTGTATTTAATCAACAAGAACCGCTACAACTTAAATATAAATATTTGACTAGAAACGTTATAACTAATTCAAATGAAAAAATTAAAGAAATAAGTACCGAAATACGAAATGATTCAATGAGTGAACATTTCAGACAAGACATATCACCGAGACCTCATGTTGCACGTGAAACATTTAAAAATCATAAAAGTATATTTGAAAAGGAAAATGAAGGTCACGGAATTGAAATTAAAGAGAAAATGTTTAGTCAAGCTCATAACGATGAATCACGAAATGTTAATGTTCACATGAAAAGTAACATACACGTTGGCACCGAACAATCAATTTTGGGTTTGGACATGGAAACTAAACTTCCCAATTCAGATACCGAAGAGAAACAGCTTAGCCAGGTTGATGGAAAAAAGAACAGTGATATATCAGAAGAAAAAGCAAATACTAAAAAAGATAATAGATATGAAGACGAAGTTACAGATATCAACGAAGATGTAGCTCGTACATATAACTTAACAAAAGATGTAGAAGAATACGAAAGGGAGTTTAAAAATATTTATCCTAGAGATAACATAAAAAATAAAGAAAAAGAATTACCGTATGATAATTTTTATAAAGAAGATACGCAAAGTTTTAAAGATATTTCTGAAAATAATAAAAATATAGAAAGTGTTGAAAATAGATCTAAAGATGTAGGAGAAAATGAAATGCATGAGGTATTAAAAGAAAAAGGAGAAAGTATAGCGAAACATCGCCTACGGAAAGAAGGGAACAAAGTATATACTTTTGAAAGTTCCCCAGATTACGATGAATATCATGAAAATGTGGATAAACTGAAACGTACTAAGAAAGTCGAAATATTGCTGTAAATAGATAATTATATTTTATAACTTCAGTAAATAGATGTCGGGTAGCAAAACGTTTGTATAATTCATAGATAAATAGATATTGCTCAATTTACAGATAATGATTATAGTTGCATTTAATTAAACATTAAATATCTATTATAAACATAAAGTTATAAATATTTCCACCATGTAAGAACATTCTACCATTTGTATGCACAGAATAGAGAATATAATTTTTTCTAGGGTTTGTATGTATAAACTATACCAGCGTTTTGCCAGCCTACATCTATTTATTAAAGTTATAAATTAACAGTAATATTTCAAACTCAAATAATGTATGAAAGTCACAGTTCGGGTTAAAATGATTACATGTGGAGTAAATACGCCAAAAACTAAGTTCAATGACATATACATAGCTAGGTTTGTTATACCTAACGAAATAAACTAGGTAGAATAAGTTAGAAAAATTTGAGACTGGCAAATGTTTCAACGATGGGAAGCTAATTCTATTAAAAATTAATTAAGTCAATCAGTTGTGGCAGTATGGATTAGTTCCTTCGTCTGTCCTATTGGACGAATATGATTACTACTACTGTCAGATATGCAATGTAAATATTGTTGTTGTTTATTTTGTGTTTTATAAATAATGAATCTTCTGCATTCTGATTATTTTCTGTGAAATGCGATTGTGTCACGAGAAATTCCAAATCATTTACTATATAAAGAAGAAAATTAGGTTCTAAAACTAGGTACCAGGCAGCTTTAGATAAGAAGTAGAGTAAAAATTAGGGACTCTGCTACTGAAGGTTTTTTTTTTTTTTCGAACTGACTACGCTATTGACCTAGCAAGGTCTTAACAGCTTCACCGGTTTGCGGCACTGAAGGTAAAATTAACCTAATCAAATTATAGGGGTTGCATTATAAATTCGTATCCTGAAATTGGAGTTTGGGGGTGAGACGGTGTGGGAAGGGGCTGACTACCCCTCTATAGCACTCCCGCGTCGTGGAAAATCATAGTTACTGAGATATTCATGATCAAAGTTTTGAGGTTGTGCCACTTCCGAACAATCTTTGATGACTTTTTATATTAACAATTTGGTGATTTTTAAGTTTTTAACGTAAAAAAACGGTTTGTACAATGCTATGTCGATATACAAGAAATTATTACTGGAAAAGTGTACATTTTGTAAAAAAAAAAATTTAAGTATTTAAGAATCTTCTAACAGAACTAAAGAAATATAGCAATTTTGCATAAAAAAAGGTTGAGTAAATAAATAATAACTTTTATGAATCTATATATATCTAAGTGATTAGGTATAAATTATTTTTGGGAAGCAGAAACCTAGAGAACAAAAAATTACAATAAAGTTCTGCCCTCATTTTTTTACACATTTTCGATATTTAATTTCATTCACATTGAAACTTGTAAGTGGTTAAAAAAAAAATCTAAAATAACAAGGGATTTGATAGGTGTTCTCAATACTAACCTACATAGAGGATATCGCTCCCGCCCTATTCCTCTATCAACCTGACGTGTCTTATTCGGATTAGTTCGTTTTGTTCTGACTAGTTCGTTTACTCACCAGTGTTATATATGGAGAGGCTTTATGGTCATACAAATAATTTATATTGTATTTTTTTCTAGGATTGAGACAGTTGAATTTTGGATTAAGTATTGTAGAAATAAAACAAAAAATACAAGATTGTGGAAAACATTCCGTTTGTCATACAAATAATTTATATTCGATTTTTTTTTTTTCAATAATAGTGAATAATTATAAAACAACAATAAATATGTATAAAACAACAAAATTAGAGTATTATAAACCTTACAAATACCCACTGAAGGAAAAATCACTTCCATTGCAGTAACTTCAAACACATAAAAAACTATGTGTCTCAGCAGGGGGAGGGTGATGTCTTTTGCCTTTTGTCTTTTGTCTTTGGTACAATATCTATTTTTTATTTCCTCTATGGTCCCTGTAAGAAATATACCACGATTCTGACAATGTCATATTTTTTATACAGAGAGATAATTTATTATTTCTCCTGCACCAAATGTGCCATCCAGTCAGTCAAATGTGCAGTCCGGTCAGGGTCCTTAGATCACTATAGGATTTATGCAAGGGACTTAAACTCATCTAAATCAGGATTGGTAGTTTTTGGCAGGATTTTAGTCTGTCATGTAGTGCATTTTGTATTTTATTCATAATCTTGTGTTATTTGACACTATATTTTGTAAATTTGGTGGTGTTTTACGTAATACCCCTTCCGTTTGGACCGCGATATCGCGTAGACGTGTTTACTGTACTGTCAGCTTATTTATTTATAAATCAGTGTTTCATTCAAAAATAAGTGTTTTAAATTCAACCATAGTACCAGGACTGCATAAACTGTAGTAAGTCACCGAACAATTACTCACAATAACCAAAAGAGATAAATAACAAGGACAACACAAGTAATTAGAGTGAGCCCACTGTTTATTTCTCATTTAACTTGAAAGGGGCGTATCCAACCCCAGCGCAGTTTTTCTGCGTCTGAGCATTGTTATTTTATTGCGTATTCATTGTTTTTATCTACCTACCTTCACTAAATCAACAATATTTAAATGTGGAGTATGTAAGCCTACCCCCGTCGTCAGAATTTCTAACAGAATATTATTATTATGCCATTAAAACGAACTCCACCCCAGTCTCCTAATTTGAACCCTACTGGATGTATTAAGTCTTCCCAAATGGAGAATTTGGAAGAACAAACATCTAAGAATACTAGAGGAAGAAAAAAACGTGACGATATCGATTTAAATTATGTAATGTCAGAAATGAAAAGTATGTTCAAAGTGTGGCAAGAACAACAAGACATGAAGCTCGAAACTTTACAGAAAATTGTGGAAGACATTAAAGAACAAAATAATGTCATAACTACTTCAATAGAATTTATTTCCAAGCAATACGATGATATAAAATCAAGAATTGAAGTTATCGAACAAGAAAAACGTGATAATTTAAGTTATATTCTCACTCTGGAGGAGAAACTAGACTCTCTCGAGAGAAATTTACGTCAATTCAATCTAGAGGTGAGAAATCTACCCGTGAAGAAAGTAGAAACTAAAGAATATCTCTCACAACTAATAGTAAATGCTGGTAAATCATTAAACATAACCATCCAGTCATCTGATATAAGTGATATATACCGTATACACGGAAAAAAAGGCTCCACAAAAACGGTGATAGTCAGATTAACCAGTGTTATCTTAAAGAAAAAAATTCTGCAATCCTATAAAAAGTATAACAAAGAACATAAAGATAATAAGTTCGACTGCTCTAAATTGAAGGTAGATGGAGCGCCAACGCCTGTTTACTTGGCAGAACACCTCACAACTAAAATGAATAGACTTTATTACTTGTCTCGTAACTTTGCTAAAACGAATGGCTACGCTTTCTGTTGGACCTCACGTGGTAAAATTTATATTCGTGAAAAAGAAGGTTGTCCTTCGATACTCATTCAAAACGATAGTGACTTAACGGTACTAAATAAGTGACTATTTACTCACGACGTCAATCCATATTATTTTGTTTTTATTACTTTAGAAATCTTATCTTTTATGTTTTGTTCTATTAAATATGTATATTTAAATAACAATAATGTATGCACATTTGAACACTTATTCTTTAACAATCATAACACAATATACACACATATCACATCTTACTCAGGCTGTCTAACTCCTACAAATATAATTTCATATGAACTAAAAGGACTTCTTTCGACATATCATTTTATGACAGATTGGATCTTCAGTTCTGTTATTCGCCAAGTTCATTATATAATTCTAAATGGCTACCTTAAATAATGTAAATTATGACATCGAGTCTATTTCGGGGGCTTTATCATATAAATGCTTACCTGAACGTTGCAGAGACTATATGACTGATTATAAGTTACCCCTTAATGTGTTACATTTAAATATCCGTAGTCTTGGTTGTAATTTTAACCATTTAACGATTTTATTATCACGAATAAACCTCCAATGCAACATTATTGTTCTTTCTGAATGCTGGTTATCTAAATTAGCTAGTATACCTAAATTGGATGGTTATAGTAGCCATCGTTCAACATTTACCAATCAAAACGACGGGGTGGTCATCTATTATAGATCAAATATTCCGTTCAAAATTTCGGAACCGACACTTATTGACGCTAACTGTCTATTGCTAACATTTGAGCAATCTCTCGCAATAATCGCAGTTTATCGAACACCCTCAAACTTGAATACCACTGATTTTATTTCTAGTCTTAACAATTTATTATGCACTTGTACAAATTACACTACGTTAGCAATAATAGGTGACCTTAATATTAATATCTCATCTGATAGTAACGATCGTAATTCTAATGACTATCTTAACATGACGGCCTCACATTCTATGCTTCCAGCGTATTTGACACCGACACGCGGTAATAACTGTATAGATCATGTTATAATAAAATCCCCTCACAAAGCCACAACGATTATTGTCGAAACCTGTATTACTGATCATTACCCCGTGCTATTTTGTACTGACTTATATCTTAATAATAGAAGGCGGACCTTTACGAAATCACGTACAAATATACCAGCTGTAGTTGAAACACTCGGGAAAACAGACTTTTCATTTTTATTTCATATGTCAGATGCTAACGAAGTTGCTGACGCAATTATAGGCACAATTTCGAATGTTATAGAATCTCACTCACAAATGATAAAGGTCCCTCATAAAAAAGTAATCATCAAGCCCTGGATAACACCAGGACTATTAAAATGCATAAAAAACCGTGATAAATTACACATCAAAGTAAGAAAATCCCCAGACAACCAAATCCTTAAAGTGACTTATAATAGATATCGTACCTTCTGTAACAATTTGTTACACAAGATAAAATGTACTTATGAAAGCAATCAACTTATAAATGCAAAGGGTAACGCTAAAACTACCTGGGACACCATAAAAAAGATTGTTAATTTGAATGACAGCTCATCATCGGCCAAAGAGTTATTAACTATCTCATGTGATCCTCAATCCTCGATCGATGAAGTCAATAATTATTTCGCTAATATTGGTAAAAAATTAGCTGATAATTTTATTCCACAAAGTTCTAGTGGTGCCATTGTCCATTCTAGTTCTCAATCTATGGTTTTGTTAAGTACTGACTGTGAAGAAGTTGAAACTACACTACTCAACCTACGTAGTAATACCGCTGTTGGTTGGGATGGTATCTCAGCTACTATTCTTAAAGCTTCAAGTTCCGCAATTATCGAACCTTTAACATTCCTTTTTAATCTCTGCCTTACCACTGGTATTTTCCCAAATGCATTTAAGCGTGCCCTAGTGCTTCCTATTTTTAAGGGTGGAGATAGATACATTATTAACAACTATAGACCAATTTCTATCCTTCCTGCATTGTCAAAGATCCTGGAGAAAATTTTAAATAATAGACTAGTACGTTATCTAACGCAGAATAATATCTTCTCACCTAATCAATATGGGTTTAGATCAGGACTATCTACAGAACACGCAGTTCTTGATCTCACTAATAAGATTGTTAAAAATTTAGACTCTAAGATATATACTATAGGGATCTTCTTAGATCTCAAAAAAGCCTTCGACACTGTATCGAACCCTATCCTACTTGATAAGATGGCAGCTTTCGGTATACGTGGACATGTGAATGATATTTTTAGAGATTATCTTACGAATCGTCGTCAATGTGTTAAAATAGAAGACCTAACTAGTGCTAGTCAGTCTGTAACTGTGGGCATTCCGCAAGGCAGCATTTTAGGACCTACCCTATTTTTAATTTATGTGAACGATCTATGTTCTATGAATATTCCATATTGTTCCATATATTCCTATGCAGACGACACTGCTATGATCATTGATGGATGCACGTGGGAAGACGCACAAAAGAATGCGGAAAGTGCCTTAAACATGGTAGTTAAATGGTTATCAGCAAATGTGCTTAAGCTAAATGTTGAAAAGACAAATTTTATTACATTCTCCTCTTGTAAGTTCGTTCAACCCAAACATGATAGCTTCAAAATAATTGCACACGACTGTAATAAAACATCTCATATGGACTTATGTAACTGTGTCCCATTAACACGAATAGATTGCACTAAATATTTAGGTATACAAATAGACAGCACACTTAATTGGAAAATGCATATTTCTAGTTTGATCACTTGCACCAGAAATCTTATATATATCTTTAGGAAATTAAGGTCAGTTGCTTATACATCAGCACTCCGGATGGTTTATTATTCCCTAGCTCAATCAAGTTTGTCCTATTGCATAACCGCCTGGGGAGGTGCATGTAAGACAATTCTGCTACAACTGGAACGAGCTCAACGAGCTATCTTAAAGGTTATGTACAAAAAACCTTTTCTATACCCTACCAATACATTATATTCTGAATGTAAAGTTTTATCTGTAAGAGGTTTATTTGTGCTCCATACAGCTATATTTAAGCATGCTACGCTATCCTACTCCTCAGTCTTAAATGTAAATCGAAGACGTGGTCGTGTTTGTAAAGTAGAACCTCACCGGACTGCTCTAGCAGCGCGGCATTTTTATACCCTTGGTTCCCGAATCTATAATAAGATTAACAAACTTATTTATATTTTTGGTCGTCCGAGGTACACTGTTAAAAAATTGATCACTATGTGGCTTTATGGCTTAAATTACACAAAACTTGAAGATCTCCTTAAACCTTAGTTTAAAGCATGATAGTCCTTGAATACATTGAAACACATACATGTACACCTTCACACACACGTCCTTGAATACATTGTAACACATACATGTACACCTTCACACATACATCCTGCACGCTCACACACACACACACACAAACACA
>JACEII010000130.1:862071-880350 GCA_014332785.1 Antheraea mylitta
CCTCCCAGGGGAGAGGGTGGGTTATGTCAGACTCGTACGGACTAAAACCCCACGATGTACGTCTTCCGCTATGGTAGGGGCGGCACGAGATCTCTATAGACTTCATCGTGCCGTCCCAGCGGTTGGCTCTGCAGCAAAAGCGCCGCCGCCGGACCCCGTCTTTTTAGGAGACAGCCTTGTACACACTGGCCGTCTCCTCCGTCCGCCGGATCTGTGCAATGGGAAGATGGGCCCCCCGATCCATAATCCCTGGTCTGGTTATGGTGGGAGGTGAGGGTCTTAGTCACGGACCCTCTCCGCCGCCTTCTTCTGTGAGACAAACTCCTTTTTTTACGACGCTCGGCAGCAAAAGATCACCACCTACCGCCGCAGCCAGAGTGCGGCGCCGCTCCTCCCACGCAGCACATTCGGAAAGAGTATGCTGCGCGGTGTCCGGTTCAACGCCGCACTCATGGCACACGGCGGTCGGCTCCCTGCGTGCTATTCGGTGCAGGTACCAACCGAAGCACCCGTGCCCGGTCAGCACCTGCAACAGACGGAACGTCAGGGAACCCCATCCTCTCTGGTACCATACCGGCAGGACCGGGCGGAAGGCGTCGATCGTGTATCGACCGTGACGCGCGTCCGCCAGGTCCCTCCTCCACTTTTCCACCATCTCCTCCCTCTTGGTTGTTCCCCTTTTCTCTATTTCTGTGGGAGCTAGAGGCTCTCGCAACCGTTTCTTAGCCGCCGTATATTGATATACGGCGGCAAGCACCTCCACCTCTAGCTCCCAGGGAAGGGAGCCGACCAGCACCATGGCCGCCGCCGAGGACACCGTTCAGTACTCTCAACAACTCTTATATTTATTTCGTTTCGGATAATTTTCTAAACTATTTCAGTTTGATAAGGGAAAAAAATAAGACCCTTCCACTTTCATGTGTAAGCGTGTATACGTGCACATGGACTTCGTCCGCGTGGAATAGTTACTTTGGGTTAACACTAACACACAGCAGAAGCTCTCAAGAGGAAAAAACCTGATTTTGAAACATTCTTCATTGGTGCTCCGATCCTATTGATATTACCATAATAATTTAGCCTATAGTCTTCCTTGTTAAATGAGCTATTTAATACAAAAATAATTTTTCAAAGCGGACTAGTAGTTCCTGATATTACCCCCTTTTTTTTACATGGGAGAGAGAGTGGGTGATGTCTTGATATTATTAGTAGATTATTATATTAGTAGAATAGAAGTATACATAATGTAGATTTTACATGAAGATCATTTTACAGGTATAAAACCCTTCAAATGCTCCCACTGCCCTTATAGAAGTGTCTCAAAGAAGAATACAAAGAAGCACGAACTCATTCATAGGGCGAACAACCCACTCCGTTGTCAGGACTGCCCCTTTATCGCGAGGAACCACAGAGTACTGAACTGCCACCGGCAGAAGAACCATCCTACACCAGGAGATGGAGATGTCAAATGTTTGAAATGCGACACGAGGTTCCCCAACGAAGCAGCCTTCGCGAATCATCTAAAGAATAGGAAGAAGTGTCCAGAATGTGACGCCAGCTTCTGCAGTCAGCTCTTGAACAGGCATTTGAGTGAAGTCCATGGGTGTCCGAGGAAGAAAGTTAAAAAAGTCAACCTGTATCTCAAGTGTAAGAAGTGTAGATGGTCGACAAATAGCAAGTTCAGGTTCCTACTGCATTTAATACACCATCCGGATCAGGATGTGAGCGGGTTGGATCTAGATCTGACTATACTAAGGAAGTACGGTATATTGCCAGAAAGTAATGAGGGCGTTGAGCAGAATTGCTGAAATTTCCAAGGCTGTATACCTTTTTGATGTGATACATCTATAGGCGGAGGGTAAACCTGATTCGTTCGCGTGGCGACGCAAAACACAAACTTTGCACTATTAACGAAATACTCAAAAACATTTGCAATCATATCTTGTAGGCCACTTGTTCTAACTAGTGTTACGCGGCACGCGCCGACAACATAGCGCCCTTTGATAAATGCCGCCAAACACACCGCGCCTGCACCTAGTTGTACTTTTTCATTTATCAAGAATGAATATATATGTAATAACATAAGTAAACAGTAATCGTTTTATAACACACAAATAATACTAAACAATTTCGATGTTTCACATCTGCCAGGCGTCCCCTGACGGTTCAACTTTTTTTGGCAGTCAAACCTCATCAATAAAGATTATTACTGCAATTAAGTTTTTTTTTTATCGAAGCACGACATAGTGACTGCACTATGCCTGATGTTAAGCATAGTACAATCCAAAAACATCGACAACCACCGAGAGACAGATTATCCATCGCCGGTCGCCGTTGTCATGCCGGCCATAATGACGAATGTCACCCGGTACTGGATATGCACAGGCTGATACCGAAACGCGACGCGCAGAAGCGAGTCACTATGACGGGCTTTTTCGCTATATACATGGTGGTTGTGACCCAGTCGGGCTGTATAACTCTACCACCCCGCTCTCGCCGTTGCCTCGTACGTTGATCAGCAGGGTGCACCACGTGCAGGTGAGGTTGGCTTGGGTGTCTCAAGTCTTAAGATGTTACTCGACACCCCTTACACCCCTGAAGTGAGTGTTTAATTTATTCATTTATTCCTAATATAATTGGTCTCGATGTGAGCGGCTTGGATTATATTTGATTATAATAAGGAAGTACGGTATATTACCAGAACGTAACAGGAGGGTTGAGCAGAATTGCTGAAATTTCCAATGCGTTCTGTTCTGTTCTTCTGTAGCCAAACCTCATAATTAAAAATGATTACTGCAACTGTTTGATTTATTAAATTGTTATTTTTTTATATATCATAGAGAGGGAAACGAACAGAAGAGACACCTCATTTTAAGTAATCGCCGGCGTCCATAGACACTAGCAACACCAAGGGTGTCGCTAATGTGTTGCCAGCCTGTGTTTGGGGGGGGGGGGGGGGTAGAAGGAGGGAAAGAGCGAATGTGGGCCTCCGGTGCTCTCACTCACCGAACGAAACGCAACACTTACTTTACGTCGGTTTTGTGTGAGAGGGTGCGGGAGCGAGCCGACCTATACATGGTAAAGCCAGTAATAGCTTCAGCGTGGCTCTACCACCTACATATGAGTTTTTGGCGAGATTTCGGAATGGCATGTAGTGGTCTTTATATACTCATCAAAAAAGTCTAAGCAACATGTACTAATTAAAATTTTAGGATGGTTCGGATGGTTCTTCACATTATAACGTTGTATTTTATTTTTAAAATAATATATTTAGGGTTCTATGATCTAAAATAACAGCTGTCGTCTTTATAAGTTCTGTTAACAGAAATGAACAATATTAGAATATACTGTAGAAACTAAGATACATAAGAAACTAAACGTTTTTTTTACAAAATGAAATTTCTAAAGAAAATGTATTTATTGTGAAAGAATACAATAATTTAATACAAAGTATGGTCTCCTCTGTTATTCAGAACTTGTCGGCAACGATTATTCATTGAATTAATGAGACTGTTTATGTCATCTTGCGGTATTCGCTCCCAATGGAATTGTAGCAAATCTTTCAGCTGTTGGGTTGTTGTCGCTCCGTCCAAGTCCTTCAAAACACTTCTCTGGAGCATGTCCCATGCGAGCTCGATAGGGTTGAGATCTGGCGATTGTGCAGGCCAGGGCAATACCCGGATGTTCTCCGTTGCAAAGTATTCACTGGTTCGCCGAGCTGCATGTGAACGCGCATTGTCATGCATTACCCTAAAATCGAAGCGAAAGGTTTATGAAAATGGGTAGACATAAGGTCTGAGAATATCCTCAATGTAATTGCTCAGTTCGCCTGTTCTTCATAATGCCCGCCCATAACATAACTGTTGAGCCGCTGTATGGATGAACTTCCTGAACGCACCTGAGCCTTTCAGTATTTCCGGGCCGACGATACACTCGCACCCTTCTTGTATCAGGCTTAAACCCGAATCGCGACTCATCGGAAAACATAATTTTATCCTATTGTTCCTGGGTCCATGTTATGCGTTCTCTACGCCATTCATGTCGACGAGCGCGATTCTCGTGACGTATCGGTGGGCACCAGATTGGAGGTCGAGCCGTAGGCCGTACTCATGCAGTCGATTTCGCACAGTTTGAGGACTTACAGAAACACCACTTCAAATTTGTAGCCTCAAACTTATCTCTCGAACGGTTAACATCGGCTGGCGTCTTGCAGTCAGTTGTATGTACTGGTCTTGCCGAGTGGTTGTACTCCTTTTACGGCTTGGATGCTGTTCAGCGGGTCCTCCTGTATTATTGTAGCGCTGCCAAAGACGACAAATAACACTTCTATGAATGCTAAAATGTCGAGCTACCTGAGATTGATTACTTCCCGCTTGTAACATCCCTACAGCTCTTTGCATTTCATCTGACATCAAATGACGTCGCTTCATGACGTAAAGAATATCTAACAGTTCAATTTTGTCGCTAACTTTATTTAAATGGTTGGTAAAATTATAAAATCAAGACTAAACGTAGCAATTAAAACGCACTTAAATTCAAACAAATTCGCAGTCATTTGAATTTTATGAAAAAACAAACATAATCAAAATTTTTTTTTACAACCAGCCAGTATGTCATCAATAACAAAAAAGTTTACTTACCCACGCACTTTGTTTGAGTAAATACTTAGAAATTAATTAATATAAATGGTAAAATTTGTAATATCACGCATGTTGCTTAGTCTTTTTTGATGTGTGTATTTTATTCATAATCTTGTATTATTTGGCTCTATACTGTGTATGGTCGGTGGTGCTTTACGTAATATAGTTTGGTTGTTGTGCACAAGTGAAGTGGATCGGAAATAATACCACGGAGCATGGATTCTGACTTGTCATAAAAACTCCCAGGAAAGTTCTAACAAGACGGTTGTTAGTTCATTGAAATTACACCAAGAAACTTGTAATATCGTTACTCACTTGACAATGGCAGTAATAGTCTACTAGAACACTGGATGCCAAAAATAAAATAGAAGAAGTATTACTAATATAATGATCTAGATGTGAGCGGGTTGGATCTAGATCTGGCTGTATTAAGCAAGTACGGTTTACTAGACGATGTAACGAGAGGGTTGAGGAGAATTGATGAAATTTTCAGTGCTGTTTCTTCCTTTCTTTGATTGGATTTAGAACCAACTGTACTAGGGAAGTACGGTACATTACCTGAGTATAACGAATTGTTAAGATTTTCAATTGTGTTTCGTTATATTTTGACAGCCATAACTTATCATTAAAGATTATTAATATTATTATATCTCTTATTTATTCGTAATATATTGATCAGAACGCCAATTGGTTGGATTTAAATCTGACTGTACTAAGGAACGACACAAGTACGATGCTCCAACTACAGCAAGGATTAGGTACTACAATATACAATGAGATTTTAAATATAAGAAACGCTGTATAATATATTCTATCTCATTCTCTCGTACATTTAATCCTTATGTTTGTCTCTTTTTGTTTCACAGACTTTAAAGTCACACTAGAGTAAAAAGAGTTTTCACTTCAAAAATGTTAGAAGCCCGAATAAGATCTCGTAAATGAACACCTCAAAGATGATACATAGTTATTTGATTTATTTCTACACATTAATTAGACTCTAAACACATAAGCATTAAATTAATTAAAAGGAACTCTAGTTTTGAAGCAGGTATATAAAGTATTTGTTTTTGAAAATAAACTATTTTGATATTTGTCTCAATATTTTATTATTTATCCATTTCCTGGCATTCTCTGATGAGGTTCCATGATGTGTGAATAGCGGTAATCTCCAGCCAACCAACCGTAATGACCCATAGAGGACGTGACTTCGGCGAATCGGGCAAATTGGAGATATCTGAAAATATTTCAGCTTATTTGTATAGTTTTGTAGTGGTAGAGTCAAGGGAAAGCAAGGGGAAGCACCACCCTCTCACAGAAAACCGATGTGAAGTAACAGTGCTTGCATTGTTGCGTTTCGTTCGGTCAGTGAGAGAGCCGGAGACCCACCTACCCTCCCCTTCCCCTTCCTCCTTCCCTTCCTGTCCCCCCCGCCCTCTTCCCAAACACAGGCTGGCAACGCACGTTTGACTCCCCTGGTGTTGCAAGTGTCTATGGACGGTGGTGATCACCTAACATCAGGTGACCCATCTATTCGTTTGCCTCCTATGATATAAAAAAAAAGTTCAATAATGTCATGCGTGACAGACTTAAGGGAGTGAGACGCCCTGACTGAAATACTGAAAACTGAAGCAGACTGAAATAGTTTAGAAAATTATCCGATACGAAATATATATAAGAGTTGTTGAGGTATGTATGCCTGGTACACATATATGTTTCAACAACTGATACAAGTATGAATATGTAGCTTAGCTCAGATAGGTCGCGAATTGCATGAATCAGGGAACAGCCCAAGCCGAGGTGCGCCGCACACCCTTGAGCTAGTTGTCAAAATAAAATCGGCTGAGTGCCTTAAGCGCTCGCCTTAGTAGTCCGGTGAAGCTGTTAAGACCTTGTTAGGTCAATAGCGTAGTCAATTCGAAAAAAAAAAAACACTAACATGGTAAATAAGAGATCTTATTCAAAAAGCCGATTCACCAATTCATTAGGCTTTCACAAAGTTTATAAAAGAGTTCAGACAATGTCCATTTGCTGTTTGGACTTAAAAAATTCATTGCATACCGAATGGTCTTACCTTGAGGCACCACAGAAGGACCAGCTTAGCGGAGATATATTAACTCGTTCATCTTCGTCGTCAGGAGGGGCAAATTCTGGAAAAATAAGAATATATCAGCGGAAGGATTTATTTATACAATTAGGTACAGCTAGGAACTTTTACAGGGGCGTTATCAAATTTTATCTGTTGAAATCCTCTCTTACTAGGAAGAGCTCCATAAAACCAACTCTCTTTTAGGTATACAATATGTCACTTTTTATTATCAAGGCGAGACATCGTTCGCCAGGCCCGCTAGTGTATCTATATATAAATCGGCATTTTTTTTTTGTTTTGCAACCGTTGTAGAGCTTTAGTGTTATGAATTGGGAAAACCTTTTTAAAGTTAAACTTCTTTTGGTGCGTTAAGAAAAAAATATCAGAGTAAATTTTAAGATGCGCGCGCACACCGTTATGAAAAATAGACACTCTGAAGTTAGCTATAGTCAACATTTTGTTTCTTTGTTTTTATTAATTCTTTTTATTAAAACTTTAATGTATGAAATACGTCTTTTCTATTGTTAGTGTCGTTTTTTCTACATATGTTGATCTTTATCTTGTTACGCCAAAGAAGTATAACTTCTAACGCGTGTACTTAAGTACACACACACTTTTTTTGGCTATGGTCGAAGTTCGAACACTCGTGTACCTAGTTTAATGCATATAAGCCAAAGAAGTTTCACTTTCTCCGCATGAAGCTATAACTGGTATGAACATGAATGGGTCGGCTCGTACGGGGTAGTACCACCAGACACAGAAAACTGACTTGAAGTAACAGTGCTTACATTGTTGCATCTCGTTCTGTCAGGTCTGTCTCTCCTTTAACCTTCCTCACAAACACAGGCTGGCAATACACTTGCGATTCCTCTGGTGTTGCTGGTGTCTATGGACGGTGGTGGTAAAAGATTGACTGTTATACATACTCCCTTGATTAAATGAATCTTAAAATCGTTACTCATATCCAGAATCTCTCACAATGAAGAAGCAGCAATCGATGGAAACAGAAAATGGCATACAACTTCTCGATCTATCTGATGACGTACACATTGCCTTTTGTTACATTTTCCTATAAAGAACAGATACTCAAATTTCATGTTGACGTCATTTTATTGTACACTTAAAGTAAGCTTTTACCTTGCCAATTCTTGCAATAATATAGATCCCCGGAGCAATGGTTGACAAATGTGAAAAACTTGAAGTACTTCCCGAAGCCGCGGTTGGCGCTCACGCACACCGGAGAGTAAGTGTCCGGACATGAATGGGGACAGGGGTGAAAGTCAAAAGCCGTGTCGATATCATAAAGTGTACTGAACGTGGTCTTTAATGTAGACGTCACTAAAATATTACAATTATATTCCCTTATATTCATTTGACTGTAAGTAGTGGTAGAGCCAAGCTGAAGCTATTATTGTTTTCAGCACGAATGGGTCGGCTCGTCCGGGGAAGCACCACCCTCTCGCAGAAAACCGACGTGTAGTAACAGTGCTTGCATTGTTGCGTTTCGTTCGGTCAGTGAGAGAGCCGGAGACCCACGTTCAATCTAAAAATGGACATAAAGGATCATAATAAAACCACCATAAAGGCAATAACATCATTAAAAAATCCACTTTAAATAGTAAATAGTTAATTCAAAATAAATAAAAAACACCCAATAGTTGCTCGCAGATACGATTTTTCACGAGGAAATTATTTAAAAAAAAGCGAAAGCAAGAAAAAGGTGCGGACCAAGAGTCTGCACAGAACAGAACAGAAGAATAAGAAAAAAAAGTTAGTGACATAATGTACCAAGCATACCGTCTAGTCATGGTCTATCTCCCCACCTTTTCCCCCTACACCTCTACACCTGCCCCTCAACACAGGCTGGCAACGCACTCGCGACTCCCCAGCGGTTGCAAGTGCCTATGGACGGTGGTGATCACTTAACATCAGGTGACCCACCTGTTCCTTTGCCTCCTATAATATAAAAAAATGAACGTAATATATTCAGTTGACTTCATTAATTGTTTTTTTTACATAAGGTTTCACATGGACGAAGTCGCGGGCCCAGATTGGTAAATATATTCGAATTTACTTTACCCTTATTGGAAGAAGTCGTAACTTTTCCTTGTGGGCTTGTGTTTGTCGACTGACTGCTGCGTCGTGCATTAATATACTGCTTGCAATTTCCACTGCTCACTATGTAATATTCTAAAATAGTTTTTAGATGTGAGAACGTTTTAACCTCGTGATTTGAAACTCCATGAAACGAAACAACGATATTAAAAAGAGACAATCATATACATCTACAGAACGTAACGTATGAGAGAATGAGGTAAAATATATTTTACAGTGTTTCTTACATTCGCGGCTTCTTTATTCTATATTGTACTACCTAAGAATACTTGCTTTACAACGAGCGTTTATAGGTTTGTGTGTGCACTTGAATATTACGAAGCCTCCAGAAGTGACTTTGTAATCAGTGTGGTTTATTCTTCACATACATTAACGCAAAGAATCCACTCAATAGTATGTGAACTTGGCATCCCACTTTAAAAAATATATTACGAAGATACCATTCGATAGTGTCTTGTATGTATCGCTTTTATTTTTGTTTAAAATTTGCCAACACGTGTGCCTTACTTATTCTTACATTTATGATTAGCTTAGTTAGTTTAGCTTAATGAGAATCGAATTGGATATCCAAGGCAACAGCCCAGGCCTAGGTTCAACCACTTTGGCAACCTTAAGCTTATTCCCATGGGGCTGAGCGTCATAAACGCTCGCTCTATTGGTCGGGTGAAGGTGTGAAGTACCATCACGCTAATAATGTCAATCAAGTCACAAAAGGAATATTTAGAGACGCTTAAATTGTGACCAGTACGTCCGTCTCGCTGGCAGCATTATACAGGCCATTGAAGTTTCGGGTGTGTTACCACTTCAGACCTCAGTTAACAAAGCTAAGGTCCCTCAAGAGAGGCCAGCACAGGCTGGATCGAAAGATGAAGTGCATAGGCAGTAACCTATCCCCGAACTGATTACGCTATTGACCTAGCAAGGTTTTAACTAGGTCTAAAATTGACAGAAAGGTTCACGTGTAGGTTTTATGCTGCCGCTGTCTCTCTTCTACTTGGACGCATCGGGCGATGGAGTGGAAGAGAGAGAGATGCGTCACAAGCCAAACGCTTAGGACGATCGCGCCTCTCTTACGCTGGGCATAGGAAGAACATGACAATGAGTCATGCTTTTTCGTGAGTGCAGCCGGCGTTCATCAATTTATAAAACACTAGCCTCTGCCCGCGTCTTCGTTCACGTGGAAAAGATACTTTGGGCTAACGCTAACACGCGGAAGCTCTCATGAGGAAAAAAAACCTAGATCTTTAAACATTCTTCATTGGTGCTCCGCTCCTATTGGTCTTAGTATGATAATATATAGCCTATAACTATTCTCGATAAATGAGCTATATAACACTAAAAGAATTTTTCAAATCGGACCAGTAGTAGTTACTGAGATTACCCCCTACAACTTCACAAACTTTTCCTCTTTATAATATTAGTATAGATTATCACGCCAAAAAGTATAAACAGTGTTATTTATAATAAAAGGAACACTTACCCTCGCCTGGATTATCACACATATTGTTTAAAAACATATAGCACGTATTTACAAAATCCTTATATACGACACTACCATTTTCATATCTCATAGAGCATATATTTGTATCTCTCCCTTGGCATATAGCATCTCTAGTCATGCAAATTCGTTTTATGTGTGTATATTTCAAATGTTCAAACTGGTCGATTAAAGTTTCATTTATTTGTGGTAATTTCATATGTACACTGTATGAATTTACTGAGGATAAATCCGTGAAACAAAGTAGTATTATACAAAACATTTTTATTACTAAAAATAATATTAATCAGCAATCCGTTTTGCGTATCCACGGGTATATTAATGTAGAAAATTCTACCAAATCTTCCCTTATAATATAACCGTTTAATAAAATGGCAACCCGAACAGCTAAACGCCAATTCTGACAGTATTTTTTGAAGAACCGCCTAAACTCTTGTCTCAATTACTTCTTATATTGAGATATTTACACTCAAATTTTGTTCCCAGCATTTTCTTTTATACAAACCTTTTCTGACAATTACAAACACAATAAAAAAAAAAATCAAATTAGTGCAGCAGTTCTAGAGTTATTCACTTAAAACATTAACTATTGATTTTTGTTTATGTTTGTTTCCATAAGAGTCCAATTCACACAATACGTCGTTTTACACAACTAATTTTCTTGTAGTTTAATATACCAAACTAGCGTCTTACAGCGTCTTCACTCGTGTGAAATTACAGTATATTTTGTAGAAAATGTTGGTGGTAGAGCCACGCTGAAGTTATTATTGGTTTCAGCATGAATGGGTTGGCTCACCCGGGGTAGCACCACCCTCTCACAGAAAAGCAACGTGAAGTAACAGTGCTCGCATTGTTGCGTTTCGTTCGGTCAGTGAGAGCGACGGAGACTCATCTCTCCTCCCTTCCCCTCTCTTCTTCTCCACTCCCCCAAACACAGGCTGGCAACACGCGTGCGATTCCTCTGGGGTCGCTAGTGTCTATGGACGGCGGTGATCCCTTAACAACAGGTGACCCGCCTGTTTATTTACCTCCTATATGATATTAAAAAAAAACTGATTTCCATAAGCAATCAGTACATGTTATAAAACAGAATGCTCTGCACGTCTGTTTGTTTGTCTGTTCGCGATAAGCTCGAGAACTACTGAAGGGATGTTCTTATTTCACCAGGAGATTGTCAAGGCTATTTTTATTATCAGGGCGGGACGACGTCCCCCGGGCCCGCTAGTACAATATAAATTAGGGTACTTAACATTACAATGGTGTTTTCCAACATATGATCCGTTCAAACATAATTGTCAAACGTAAAGAAGTATTATTAAGTACCTTCAGATAGAACTCCGGTCTTTCTAAGCCGGATTACTATTAACTATCGACTATATATGGATATAACATCGCTGGCCAGCACGACTACCACCTCCAGCAAACTAGCGTCACTGCTTAATACAATACAAAGCAGCATTTGATTATATTTTTCCGAAAATAAATCAAAATTTCATCTCACTTTTGCAATCTATCAAAACGGCCATCATATCGTGCCGCTATGGAGAAAACAGAAAAACTCATGTAAACCAAGATGAAATTAATAACTATTTTGATCTACAGTCTACAAGAAACAAACGACATACGTTACCCGTTTATATATATATAAGTACATATGAAACGAACTGTGAAATTGTTGTTTGATATTTTAATTAGATTCGACTGATTTGTTTGTAAAATTTGAACAGAAACGCAATAGACTTTTATGTTGTGTTTATCTCGGGCCCATAGACCCGTATAATTTAATATCTTTCAGCCTAATTACATAGTAAATTTCTATTTGAGAAAGGAAAAATGATATGTAGTTCGTAGCGTGTTCGGACACAGCATCAATCGACGTATATTCTCGTCTGACCGCAACCACTGTACCGCGCCTTAGGTATGCGCGGGGAGGTGGGGAGTTGGAAGGAAAAAGCTGATTCACATGAGATTTGTAGTGTCAGATAGATCTTACAATAGTAAAGCAAAATTTTTTGAAGCTGTATATTTACAAGTATGATTATATCCAACCCCTATCTTTGTCTAAAATGATTTTTAGATAAGTAAAAATAGACACCCACCCCGTAGAAGACACGTTCCGGTCGAAGCATCGGGATGCGGGTACGCTTCGCTTGAGGGGGAATCATATAGCTACCGAGTATGTCATCCTCTTTGGCAGATTGGTTGAAACTTTTGTATATATTGTAAATAGAATTTCGTTTAAGCATATAAACGATCGCGTCTCCATAAATGTCCATAATTGCCATTTATGGAGATATGAATAAACAGTCTAATTTACGCATTCCGAGTCTTATCATAACGCTGTCCGTGTCAGTCTAGACTCCTATAGTAGTAAGCCCGAAGCTCGTAAAACACGATTCATTTTTAGATATTATATCTCATGTGCGTCTGACACAGACAGTCTGATTGCACCCTCATCTCGCCGCTCGCCTACCTAAGGCGCCGTACAGCGGTTGTAGACTATAATCCATGCAACACAATCGGCGTTTTCTGTGGTCGTGATGTACACAACGTGTTGTTAGGACGTTTTCTAGGCCGTTTTTTTTTAATCCATACATAATTTTTTACCATTTTCAACCAAGAAAACACTTGTCAACTCGCTGTTACTTCCCATAATTGATTATGCCGATATAACTTATCCTGACCTTACAGAGGAGTTACTCAATAAACTCGACCGTCTACTAAATTTGTGCATTCGTTACATTTTCGGGATTCGTAAGTACGATCATATCTCTCAATATCGTGCGCAACTAAACTGGCTAGATATACGTTCACGTCGAAATGCTCACATATTGCATTTTCTATATCGTATTTTATTTGACCCTCAATCTCCACAATATCTCCAGGAGCGATTCATTTTCCTAACGGCTCATGGACGTGATCTTCGTTCGGCATACACCAAAACTCTGGAGATACCTCAGCACAGATCTAATATATATTCGAACTCCTTCACAATAACTGCCATTCGATTATGGAATTCATTACCGCGTCGACTTCAAGAAGTTGAAACTTTAAATAACTTTAAAATTCAATTACACCGACATTTAATTGAGAAACAGGAGGCAGAGTGCTCATAATTGTGCAATGTTGTACAATAAGTAATGTGTGTACTATCTTTGTTATTGTTATATATTTGTATGTATGTATATTTATATGTGTATGTATATTTATACTATATATATATTTATTTATTTATTTTATTATTTATGTGCATATATGTATATATTTATGTATATATATTCCTTAATCGATTTTCTTTTGCTTTTTATTTGCACTACCTACAAAAGTTTTTGACATCAATACCGCTGGTTAGCTGGAAGAGAATGCCTCATGGCATTAAGCTCGCCAGTGTACAACAAAATGTGTGCAATAAAGAATTCATTCATTCATACGGATATCCATTCTAGCCGGGCAGCTGAGGATGGGTTATGTCAGACTTGTATGGACTAAAACCCCATGGTGCCTTTATTCACCTATGGCCGGGGAGCAGGAGCTGCTGACTGGCAATGCGTCTACTCCCCGGCAGGTGACGGTCCCTCGTCAGAGGCTTCTTCGCGGTCGAGGGATCAGGATGGTAGACCCCTCAAGGGGGAACGCGAGTTGCTCTCCCCAAAGATCGACGTTTTCTAGGCCTGCCTGGTTAGCTAGCACCCTCACGTTGGAATCTATTGCCAAGCTCCTGTTGGTGTGTTACGGCAGTTGTATTTAAGAGCCAGTTCCCCTCTAGTTTTAGCCTGTTTATCTCAGATCACTTCGACACATCGTCAGATGAAATTATGGTCAAATGTTAAAACATTTATGGTGTTATTACAAAAAGTTAAATACGTATTGAATACACGTTTTAAAAAGGTTACGTTTTAAATGCACCGCGCTCGCTGAATGTTCGCCATATTGCTCTTTTGTCTCGTTTTAGTTAGGTTAGACTTGCAACCCGTGTAGGCAGAAAACGGCTTTAGCCGCCGCACCACAATAGGAGCATAGGGAAGAAATACTTCCTGGGAGGAGGGTCCCCGATTTACCATCTCCGGGTGAACCAAGCACGTGGCCAGGGTTGTGGCATATGCTAGCCGTGAAACCACTCCCTGGTCCACATTCGCCATGAGCGGCAGAGGGATTTTTAGTAAGAGTCTCACATAACACTCGCGCTGTCCCCCGGCAGTGCAGGATTTTCTCCTCTATAAAAAAAAGGATAACGTGAACTTGACTCCGGCGACCGCGGTGCATTTAGTACGAAACTTTTTTAAAGGAAGTATTTAATACGTATTTAACTTTTTTGTAATAACACCTATAAAGTATAAAAAAATACTCTAATTATTGCAGACGTAGTTGTGAGTATCATCCAGTTCATAAATAAAACAATAAACTTGGTATTAAAATCCATTTATTACATTGATAACATCGAATATAGAATTATTGAAAGTTTAGTATAAAACACACATTTAATAAAAACAAAATTTGGCTTTTTACACATACAAGGAACTTGATAAGTGATGATTTAGAATTAAAGTCTAATTTTTTTTTTAAATGAATACATACAACCGCTCTACCGTATTGTTAAAACACAATTAAGTACCAATTGAGAGCGCATTTGGTACGTTACCCATATGTATGAGTGACGCGCCACGCCATCTTACGTTTCCACTCTTCTCTTTTTCCTTAGTAAAACAACAAGAGCAAACTGTGTGTAATAAACATTATTGAAGTTATACTTTTTTTGACGCGTTAGGGAATTTTACGATGCACGCGCACACAGTCACGAAAAACCGACACCCTGAAGTTAGCTATAGTCAACGTTTTGTTTCTTTGTATTTGTTGTTTGTATTTCTTTGTATTAAAACTTTCAATGTATTAAATACCTTTTTTCTATTGTTAGTGTCGTTCTTTCTACAAACGTATACCTAATAAGGTGAAAGGTAACATTTTAAAAAAGCTTTTTATCTTGTTACACCAAAGAAGTATAACTTCTAACGCGTGTACATAAGTACACACACACTTTTTTAAATAACAATTGCTTTAAAATGTAGTTATTATTGAATCATGATAATTTTAGTAGATACTACCTGTGCCCGCGACTTCGCCCGCAGGGAACATGATATACAAAACATAAACTGATAAAGCCGTCTGAATGTATTAAATGTAATTACTACAAACATTTCTCTCGTACTTACCCCGCGCCTTTATTATAATTAGAATAACTTTTGATAAGCACAACCGATTTTAATGAAGTAAATACTAAGTCATTCTCGAAGATATGCTTTATGATTTTCTTTGTGTGGTTCTATTGTTTACCTAGTACTTTAGCAGTGATGCGTGTCCATACAAACAGACAGACAGACAGACAGACATTACTAAAAATGATTGAAATGTATCTTATTACTTATTCCTGCAATTTTTTTTCCCGAAAACTTAAAAAAAATAGACAAGTTGGATTTTACGTTCTTATTAAATTGTATAGATAAAAAACATTAAATATATTTATAATGTTCATCTTAAACCTTCCTTTGGTGTCGGAATTATTTCCTATATATATAATTTATAATCGATAAATATATCTGATATATAACTTTTAAAGGTAGTTATAAAAGCTTATATAAAATATAAATACATCATTTTTGTACACATATTTTGTATATATAAAAACTGTATTATTTTTCGTTACTCATTTTGGTTTTATATCTAAACTCTTAGACATTTAAAGGCTGTATAATATACATCATATTTATCAAAATATCATTCATTTTTTTTTATTCTTTATTTTTCATCACATAAATACTAAAAAATAAATATGGTGTGATAATTTGTAAATGACTCGACCGTATTATTGAAACAGAACTCGGTGACCAGAATTAAAAAGACGAATATTTACAAAAGCAATAAACTATTTGATTCGACTTTTCAAAAATATTTATAAAATAAAATTGGAATTTTTGTCTGTAAAAAAAAAAAAACAAAAAATCATAAAAAAAAGAAAGTTATGATAAAAAAAAACATATCTTTATTGAATAATAAAAAAACATCTCAAAAACTACCAGGCAAGCTAATTTGAAGGGTACATACCTATCACAAAATTGAGAAAACAGTAAAATATTTTTTTTCAAACCGTCCGAAAAGGCGTGGAACTTCCTATATACTCGTACTGTACATATATAAAAATATTTCTCATTAAATCCGCTTAAAACGATTCAGAATTAAATAAACGTTTAAAGTTTGCTGGATGCGGGTAGAAGCCTCATGGCTTCCCTGTAACCGGTGTCAGCCGCTCCGTGGACCGTCGAGAAATGTATAGGATCGGTCGCTTCCCCCGCGAATAGGACACGTGGTATACCAGCCCAGTCTAATAGCGGTTGACCCAAATCTAATCTAGCGTTCGGGTGTAACGGTGTCTGTATGTTGTCGTACGTGTAGCTACCACGTGTGAACGGGTTCGAATACCAAGTCGACCTTTTAAAAAAAACTATAATTTAACAAAATTATCATCAGCCTGTAAGAGACAACTCCAGGGTCATAGGTCTCTTCCCGAAGGAAGGTATGGACGTAATCACCACGCCAGCCGATGACGTATTAGATTTCAATTATAGACAAATCCACAGTTTTTTTTTTAAGGGCAGCAAACAGGCTGACTATCTATGTGATGACGAACAGACGGCTCACCTGATGTTAAATGATCACCGACGTCCATAGACACTTGCAACACCAGGGGAGTCGCAAGTGCACTGCCAGCTTGTGTTTAGAGGTTGGGTAAGGGGGAGGGAATGAGAGAGGGGCGCGGGGAGGGGAGGTGGGCTTCCGACTACCCCGAACCCATTCATGCTGAAACCAGTAATAGCATCAGCGTGCTTCTACCACCTACTAGGGGTGTCATTGTTGCGTTACCGGTATTGGTGAGTGTGTTTCAATGCCTTTTTGAAAACACCCATATCAAAATCCTGAGGGAATACTTGTGCCAGGTAACAAATTCCTATATTCTTCTAAAGTCTTTTTTTTATTGAAGCACGACATAGTGACTGCACTACGCCTGATGTTAAGCATAGTACAATCCAAAAATATCGGCAACCACCGAGAGGTAGATTATCCATCGCCGGTCGCCGCTGTCATGCCGGCCATAATGACGAAAGTCACCCGGTACTGGATATGCACAGGCTGATCCCGAAACGCGACGCGCAGAAGCGAGTCACTATGACGGGCTTTTTCGCCATATACATGGTGGTTGCGACCCAGTCGGGCTGTATAACCCTACCACCCCGCAGTCTATATTGTTCCCACGTACGGTGATACCACAATAACATTTCTCAGGTTCAGGTTTCCTCACGATGTATTCCTTCACCGTCAGCTGATACTGTTACCAATTTAAATTAGTAAATGTACCCGAATTCCGTAAAAATCGTCGATACATTCGGGGATTTGAACCTATTGACAGTAGATTTATTTTTCACCGCTTACAGCACTAGATCACCACGACCAATATTTGACATAGAGCGTACTAAGTTCGATACTCTTGATACAAAAACAAAAATGAACACGTGTTTAACACGCGGTTTAATAAACCGTTTCTAATATTTTAAACACAACAAAACTAACAAAATTTTGAAATCTATACTAATATATCTATCTATCAAATACCTTTAAACGACCAATTCTTGTATATTTTTATATATTCGGGATCTCGGAAATGGCGTCATCCATGTCAGTGAAACGTATGTAGGTAGTTTCGGGTACGATAAATCGATCTAACTAGGTTTCATTAATCGAAAACGTTTTTTTAACTGAGTTTTTAGGCAATAAGAAAATATAGCTAGAATATAAAGGTATATTTCGCCGCCGCTGTCAAAACAAAAATAGCTCAGATGGAAATCGGTAGTTTCGAAAATCCGTCGAACCTTAGTTCGAATTCGAGTAACAGTAGA